>VYXD01001870.1:0-107075 GCA_013397195.1 Hylia prasina | reverse complement strand
AAAAAAAAAAAAAGTCAACTTGGAATACGTTTTGGGGGTTTTGGGGGTAGGGAGGGGAGGACAGGAAAGGAGAACCCAAGCCCCAGGTTACCAGCTGAGAGCAGACCTGACCTGACACATGTACTTTACTCAAACTTCTGCTGGAAGCAGAAGGGAGGGGAGGACACTTTGAGTGAAGAAACTTGAGACTGCAAAGCATTAAAAATTTAATATCCAGACTTTCACCTCCAGAACACCAATTCAAATCTGGTCGACGTCAGCGGTGACCCAAACTTATTAAATGGCCTGCACATTGAAATGATCTGATAGACTTAATTGGTTTCTAGTGTATAGGAAATAAAGCTGGCCACTACCTTTGACATTCATAGCAAAAACTTGACAATGGTTGAAGGCAACAGGTGAGAAACACTCCTCCAGAACTGTCTCCCCCCTCAATGCAAGCTGAACAGCTCCCAGGAGTGACATTCGTTGCACCATAAACAAAAGGAACCTGCCTGGCATTAAAGCAATGTAAAATATATACCAATGAGAATTTGTCAGTGTGTGGTATTTTTCCAATTACTGTATAACATGGATGTTTATTTAATTTTCTTTTGTTTTGGGTGGTTTTGCCGCTGAAAGAAAGGTTTGGCCACTAAACCCACATAGAGACTGCACAGTTGGCTGACATGGATATGAGCAACCATTTGACATCTTGGATTCCCCTAGATTATAACCCAGATCCTACAGCTGGAGCATAGTGGAACCAAGGATAAAAAGGGACAGAATGGATAAGAGCTGCAGATTCCATTATCCAGGTCCTGGTCACATGTCGAAAAACTTCCTGTTTTCCTTGACATCATTTAAAATGACTTGCATCTGAGAAAACACATAACTTTATACCATCTTAGAAGGCTTCTGGACCTAAAACAGAGACTTTGGAGCCTTGTGGGAAAAAAAAAATTATATACCTTTCATGAAAATGAAATAATATCATCTGAATTTTCATGAAATAAAATTAACTAGGTTTGATCACAAACTATTTACATCCAAATTGAGATTTTACTTCAAGACAAGACATACCTAAGTATGTGTTTCCAATTTTAATGATGTCTCCAGACCAAAGCTCCTTCCACAGTTTTCTGGCATAAAATGAGTAATACTGCTACAGAAATTATTTTTTCAATTTTTTAGCAATCCAGTGTTTTGCTTACAATGCAGTTTAATTTGTGAAAGAATTTATGATGAGTCTGCTCAGCATATGAAATGCAACATGCTAGCACTTTTCAATGACCTTTCCAATGGAAAAATGTCCCTACCCAATTCCCCACCAAAAAACCCTAAAAATTCTGTGATCTATCTCAAGGACAGATTAATAGGGGCAGCAAAATTTCACAAATTAGAGAAAACATTTCAGCTAATTGATCAAAATTTTAAAAAGGTCACTAGAAATACTTTAATCAATGTACAAAATTAAACATATTATTGTATACAATGTATAAAGCTTAGAAAGTACTTAGAATACTCATATTTCTAAATTCTTCACTAAACCAATCTAATGGAAAAAGAGTAAAATTTATATTGGATAGTTCACTGACAAGTCCCACTTTATGTAGAAGTTCAGTTAAGAAGATGCAATGAATTTGAAAATTAATTAAAACAATAAATCTGTATTTTATATTATAGATTGCAAACATGCAAACATGTTCAGTTCCAGTAAAGTACACTCTTTGAAAAAGAATATAGAAGTGTCAGAGGAATACAAAATTACAGTGATAATGGTAAAAGACATGAGAATATTACTTAAGCAGATAAATTACTAAAACTACAAATTATGTTATATTTTCATGCTTTTCCTATAAGACAAGATCAAATTCAAAGATAATACATTTAAGTCTAATTAAAGGAACTTTACAAAAAGATTAAATACAATACATTCCCACAAGATAAAGAGCAAGCTAGGCTGCTATAAACACAAAAATACTTTCCTAAACCACTATAGATTATGACAACACCTCGAAATTACCCAAATGTCTTTTTGTTATTTTCTGTTAAATGAAATGCATAGCTCCTTACACATGCAGAAAGTGACAAATGTAAAGCTGATGCAGCTGTAATGCTTCACATTGACACATAGCTTTTCTCTGGATACCTGAATACGAAATTAATAGCATAACAGACACCGAAGTTAACATCTCATGAAATCTAGCTGTACACGCTTAACCAAAGAAAAGCAACAAAGAATCACAAAATGGAGTCAGCTGCAGCAGAAATTCAAACTTCGCTGTCCTGCCTATGGGGTAGACAGATGGGTGGAAAACAGGGCACACTAAACCTCTTCAGCAAATCCTTAGTCTCCAAATGAAGGGCAATTAAAAACCACAAGTATTTTCCCTATTTATCCTTTGTGTTCACTGTTACCAGGCTTCAGAAAACTTATTAAAAAAGGCAGAAAAGTAACAGAAATGGAAACACGTCTGGATAAGACCTCATATTCAATTTCCTTGAATAACAGCTACCTCTCCCGTGCCTCCTTCTCATGAATGGATCATGGTCTGCTTCAAAAACAGCCAAGAGGGCAATCAGACATACAATAGGTGTACAGCCCAGGATAGATGTCAAAGATATTCTCTATGTGAAGCCAGCATCTCTCACAACAGAAGTTCAAAGATGAAGAGGCACACTGTACATTTTACACTGAAGGATGGCACATAAATCTCAGAGTACATTACCTAGAATCCCACCTAACCTCAGAGATGTTGGAAGTCTTGTGGACACAGCAAAAGAAGGCCCAGCACTGATTCTCTGTCTCACCAGTAGCTCCATTTTCTTTTGCGTTCATCCCATCCAGCCCAGACTGGACAAAGCAAAATGATTTTTGAGGGGATTTTCAAAGCACTTGAAATGGCTCTGCTGCAATAAACAAGAACAGGGCTCTATAGCAAGAAACTGAAGGTGAATGCTATGGCAGGCAACAGGCAACCATGTGGCCACACTGGAGAGGGCCAAGCCTGCTCAGGCAGTGTCAGAGAACTGCAGGGAAGGGGAAGATGAACCATGTGCCTTTTTGTCCACAACACTGTCTGAGAGCAGCTCCTACAGTAAACTATCCTTAAGCAAGGTGAATCCATACCTGGTAAAACCAACTGCCTCTAGGAATGTGATGCATACCCCAGGAATGCCTCCCTCTGGAAAAGATGAGAGACTGCTACAGTGACTTTATCATCAAAATTAGATGCCTTAGAAACAGGACAAAAGGTGGAGAGATGGTCCAGGGCCAGCATGAGAAGGGCATCAAAACCATTGGGAGGAACGTTTTTATATCTCTTATGTCAGCCTGGAGTTGCACATTCTCCAGATCCTCCGGGGTGCAAAGAGGAAAGGGGCACGGACTCCAAAACCACCCCACAGTGCCCTCCTGCTTCATACTCTGAGACAGCTGGGGTCAGACAAGCCATTAGCTGGCAAAAACCCAGCACAAACCTTTTCATTGTTACTTGGTTCCAGCTTTCAGGGAAATCTAAAATGTATCTTTTCCTCAAGCTCTAAAAGACAACTGAAAGACCTTTGCCAATGTTTTCCCACTAGTATATGAAGGAAAGTCTGAAAATCACAGTACTAAAAGTACACAGCACTCACTACCTGAATTGACAGTACTTCTACCTCCCATAAAAAGACCCTTCTTGCATTAAAGTAGAAGCATAAGGAAAGAAGATAATGCACCAAAAAGCAAATTTAAAATAATACCTTAAATGCTCTAGAGCAAACTATTTTTATGCATATTATGTGTTTTCCTAATTTTTCATTTTAATTAAAATCTCAGTTCAATACTGTGCAGGGACTGAAAAAAAGTCAGTCTCAGCAAATCAGGTTTAAGATTAAATAGCATGATGTTGAAGCACACAACAAACAATTATAATTAGTAAAGCAAACTAGACTTTGTATTTCATTTTCATTCATTTCACACCTAAAGACTTTCTTATGTTTTATTTACTAATTCATAAGACTGAAAATTTTGTAAGGCACTTTAAATTATTGATGTGACTTCAGTTCTCCAGAGTGCTCAATATATTTCTGACCTCATAATCTAAAGCCAGTAGGCCCTGAATTTTTTCATATAACTCCTATCCAGCTGTTAGACAGAGAAAAGAAGAGAGGGTGCCCAGATCAGCCACCACCATGCAACACAGATTCATCACAGAATCAGAGAATGGTTTGGGTTGGAAGGGACCTGATGATATTTATATCACCAGATTCCAACCTCCCTGACATGGTCAAGGACACCTTGCACTCGAGCAGGTTGCTCAGAGCCCCATCCTGCCTGGCCTTGAACATTTCCAGGGATGGGGCACCCACCTATATGAGACTCGTGGAAGTTTAACCTTGATTTTATAGTCTAAAATTAGAGATCTCAATAGTAGCTGCCAAGGGGAGCCATCCTCTACACAGTGAGTATGGGATACACAGTATTTCCTTTTGTTTCTGGAGTACAGGAAATCACAGAGGACTACATGTTATCACTAGAAATCTTGCGTATTCCACTTCCACAAAATGTTATCAACTTTTAATGAGAGAATAGAGTGATTTTTTTTCTTGTTAACCACAACAATTAAACAAAATATACTTGCCTGTTAACTCTAAATCTTTCAGGGAACATGTGTCACATTGTGAAAATTATAAATTCTCACTTTTAATTGAATTTTCCCTAATTAATAACCAAAGTGTTTCTTATGTTTTTATGACCACTATTAATGAAATCCATGAACTCATTGCAATTGGAAAAGTTACTGCATGCCAAAAGTGCTTCATAATTACTGTACGTTGATGAATAATTTTTATAGCCAGGTAGATCAAAGCCAATTCACTTAACTTTCAGTTAGAAGCATTTTTAAATGTTATTGTTTGCAGCAGTTGTACCAGATAGCAACCAACATGCCCTGCTCTTTTTTGAAAGTTCACAACATCCTTTTCAGCAGTCATCTTCTCTACTGTAATCCAGTATTAAATATTTCTGAGTTTCTTTGGCTGACAAAACAAGTCATAACTACTCAGAGAAAATACCACCTAATATGCACAGGCTAGCAAATACCTTTAAACTGCATCAACATTTTTTCTTGTTTTTAAGCCAATTTTTAATGTTTATATTGTCATTAAGCTCACAGGGGCTTGAAAGGATTAAAAGAATAAAAATAAGTGTCTGATTCCAAGTAATGACCTGAAGAAATAGCACAGAGGTGTGTAGTCAGTGCAAGTGAAGCCAGTACCTGAGAAACAAATCTTAGTAATCTGTCAAAGTCTGCTGAACAATGAAGCTCTGTGGAGTTGTCTTGCAGTTAGGGAAGTGAGCTCACATTGCCATCTTTAACTCCACACTTCTCACTAGGATTTATTTGAGTTATACTGCTTGAACTCTGACTGTAGGAGCAGCAGTGTAGAACTGGTCAGGTATAAGCCCACTTTGTGCCTTTCGAATGTGATGGGGTGGGTGTACAGCAACCTCTGGAATTTTCAGGGATGTTTCTTTTGAAAAATCTCATCCCATGTACAAACCCTTTGGATACTGGTGATTTATTGCCAAGAAGCTTCATTGGTTCCCACTCTATGCTCTGCAGTTTCTTGACTGCAGAACTGAAGATGGAGGCAGGAGACCAACCTTCTATAAAATGTTCCTACTGAAGTTGTCAGAGTCCAAACAGAACTCATACTGCACTTTTTTCTCTTCCTAACAGATGGCCAGCAGAATAACCTGGACAGAGATGACAGAAGGCTGACAAGGTGAACAGCAAGGCATTTGTTTAAACTGGACAAAATACATTTTTGGGAAAGTAATTTCTCTAAACAAAACAAATGCTGAAACTGCCCATTATGAAAGAGAAATGTTCTCATATAGAGCAAGAAATCCAGGAAGAAGCATTTCAGCCCATGAATTTTTAAATATTCTTTTCTCCAAAACAAGAGGAAGGAAAGGGGAAGAGCTTGAGTTCCAGCAAAACTAAACTCAGGAGAAATTGAAGGATAAGTTCCTATTTCACAAATAGGTGCTAAAGTAGGATGGTAAGACAGTTCAAACTGAATTGCATGATAGCAAAAAGTCTGCCTCTAGGCAGAAGCACTGTGGAGTCTGCAATTTATGTTGTGAGGGAAGAGAATTGCAGAAGAAAAACCTCATGAAATCGAGTGATTAGTCAATAAAATGGCAAGTGAAATTCAGTGTAAACAAATGTGGTTCACATGGGGAAAACAGTAATCTGAACCATGCATTCAGCCTAGCAATGAGATCTTAATGGGCTGTTTCCACTCAAAAATGAGACTCTGAGATAACAGGAATTTTTATGAAAACATAAGCTCTGGACTGATCATCTGCATTTACTCCAGGGCTGGTGGGTCATCCAAACCAGATGCCTTTCTTTTCTAACAGTGTATTCAAATGTCTTTCTACAACACACTTCTGTTGCAAACATCAGATTCTAAGACTTGGGCTGTAATTTGCTTTGTACTTCTGCAATATAACCATAATCACACTAGAAAGATTAAACTGCCTTATTAGGCTTACTTAGGTAAATCCTTCTATGCAGTTTATTATCTTCAATCAATATTATGGTAAATTATTCTTCAGCCATCCTCACATCTTAAAAATAACATCAGAACACTCTACATTACTTCCCTTTTTCTTAAAAAATGCAAACATACCCAGGAGTTACCCTTCACTGAAAGGGCTTTTCCTACTACTTTGAAACGCTTTTTCATTAAAAAACCACTCCCTGGAAACCTTTCACAAAACAAAAGAACACTGCCTATGTTGGTTAGGCAGAGGAGTATTGCATATTTACAAAACTTTGAGACTCGAATATTGCTGTTACAGCAAAGCACAAAAAAGAGGTCCAGTCTCAGAGCACACTGGCAACCACACACTGACTCTTTCTCCATTGCCCCTGTTTGGTTTGAAAGAAGAGAAAAAGAAAGAAATGAAGAAATGTTTTGCACAAGCTTCATGCTACTGAGCCTGTCAACTCTGTTAATCTCAGCAAAGAGAAGGGACAGAGCAGCCTAGGAGCTATTCAAAGTGTTCGAAATCAGGTTGGATGGGGCCTTGAGCAACCTGATCTACTGGAAGATGTCTCTGAACATGGCAGGGGGGGGTTGAACTAGATGAACTTGGAAGGTCCAACCCAAATGATTCCACAATCCCATGTTTCTGTTGAAACGAAGACTTAGGCAGCAACAACCCAGGAGGTCCATGCAAGCAGCCAAGTAAGCAGAACACAGCACACCTTCCCCACTCTCCTCCCTCACTCTCCTACTCTCAGGGCAGAGGATTGCCCAAAAGAACTGGAGGGAGGACAGTGATAGGACCCCATTATTCATTCCTCCTTTGTAACTCCATAGCAGCATTAGGACCATTGCTGAAAACAAAAACAAGTACAGGAAAAACTGGAATTAAAGATTAACAGGAAAGGTGTAGCTCATGCCATTTGTCACATTATGTTTTGTCTTTTATTCATGCCGTGAAAAATCTAACGAGTGGATGAAACAGCAATTCATTATCTGTTTAAATATTGCAGTGGGTTAATACAGCAAATAAAATGGAGCATGAAGCAGATGGCCCTTCATAGTTCTCATGATTTCTTAAATATTCCCTCCCAGTGCACTGTCATTCTTGTATTTAACATGAAAAGCACAGCTTTCACCATGTGCACATTATGCAGCCATTCATACAACCTCATAAACGTTACATCTTATAGAGTAATTATTTTTATGCCTTTTTTTAAAGGAAAAGCTGTATCATGTCATGGCAAAGTATTCTCAGATGTCCTAAAATAATTTGAGGTAGCTGCCAATAGCAAATGATAAATCCACTAAATGCAAATATTTGCTCAACTTACTTTTTGGATGTATATTAATATTCTGGGTTCAAGAAATAACACAGGAAAAGCATTTGGACATTGAATTTGGGTGTAATATTTCAAGTGTTCAGTATCTTGCAGAACATGTGCCAGGAAAATAGGTATTTGAGCTCCACTCTGTGTCATTAACACAATTACTGTTCATACTGAAATGCCAACTGTGTATAGGCAACTGCTGCTTTGGATTTCACAAAAACATATTCTCTGCCACTGAATAAAAAGAAAATGTAAAAATCAGTGATTGTGATTGTCTCTTAGTTGTTTGCATACATGTCAATCCAGACCAAAGCTGTCTGTATTCCTTGCAAAAAACAGACTATGCAAGTATCTTAAAAAATACACTTCCTCAATTCTGTGACCCACATAAAGTGAAACATTTCTAAAAATATTTTTTTTATTAAAATGAACTAAGATGCTAGCACACCAAATGCAATTAATATAACACAAATTAAATCTGTTGTGTGCAAAAAGCCAATATGAGTCTCATACACCAACTAATCTCAATTACAAGTAAAGGAGCACTTATATACATATTTTGCAATGGGGCATTGCCCTCCAGAGAAAAAACAGAATGTAACCATTATCAAGTTTTATACTTTTGTTCCTTTTTTTAACTGCTATATTGGTACTAAATACCACAGTGTAATCCAATGTGCAAACAGTGCAGCACCCAGGAACAGACAGGAATGCCCGGACCAGAGCCTGAAGAGCCTCCATGGAGAAGAAGCTGGGAGAAGCAAGGAAAAAGTCTGAAAAAGGACCTAGGCAGAAAGAAAAGACAAAGCAGGACAGGTCAGAAGTGCTTGGTAAAAGGCAGCAGGGACGTGGGCACCCAGAAGCACGTTTTGTTCCAGAGCTGGAATTAACCCCAGGATTTCCAGCATGGCAAGCCAGTTTATATGAAGCTATTGAAAAAGTCATTCAGAGAAAGCAGCTGCTGACTGCTAAATTAGTTTTAGCAGCAAAGCTCTGAACAGTATATCTCAATTTTTTTAATCCTTCTGATGATCTATTTCTGTATTGAATTATTTGCTGCTTTCTTCCTAACGGATCCTCTAAAACTACTGGAAGGTGCAGGCACAAAACTGCATTGAAACAACCTTGTGATGACTTTAAGTCAAGCACTCCAGAGATATGACAGCAGGAATCTGGTTTCATCTGCCAATTTAACTTACTCCCCTCCATGCACACAAACTATAATTTGGCCTTTAATTGTCCCATCAGAGTAGTTCATGGAGGTTGGATTCCAATGGTGGGGTCTGTTTGCAGAGTGATGCCCAGCAAATTTCTGAAGCAGCAGTCTGGCTGTAAGTGAGTTTCTGACAGGCACAGGAGGAGGTGTTTGGCTTTTTAGGCAGACATTATGCAGTGATTGAAAACCATACATGTCAACTGAAAACATCCCTAGGATAGGTAAAACCACCTGACAGGCACAGCAACTGGACCACGTTGACACCTGCCCAAATACACCTCCTTACTAAACTGTTTGCAAGAAAATCTGACGCGCTGGAAAGAAACTTGTTGCAGATGTTTTGTGCCAAAGGCATATAATGACAGAAATAATAATAGCAAGGTGTAAAAAGAAACCATTGTGGGGAGTACAAAGAGACATTGCACTGATCCTCCTATCATAATTACATGTTTTTCAAATGGTATGAATCCACACAAGGAAGGCCCCAGTCTAAGTCGATTCCTGAAGCACCTGAGGGTTGAGTTTGAAATAAGTAAAAAGCTCACAAGATTTCTTAGCATTACATGGTATTTTAAAAAGCAAAGAATTTAAAAACCTAGGTCCTACTTGCCCAACTGTGATCAACTCCAGCATAATAATTTCCCCTGTAGCTCCTCAGTGGCTCACTCCCTTAGCTCACACCAGGCAAAACATGTGAGAACCCACCAAGAGAACCCACAAATTTGTGAGGCAAACAAGTCTTACTGTAGGAAAAGAAATTTTTTCTCACATTGCCAAGATTGTAAAATATACTCCATAAAGTAATTATGGAGAATAGGCTGAAGAAGACTATCATAGCAGGTTATTACATTTAAGGGATCGCCATGCTATCTAGTGAAAAAGCAAGGAAGAGATTCCGTATGAAAAAATAGTAGGAGATCATTTAATTGGAGGCTGTGTCACAGGCACAAAAATTAAGTTTGCATGCTGCTTTTGCAAGCTTATTATGGTCTCATTACAATTTCTGTATTTGCACCAATTTTTTATTAATATTTCATGCTATACTGAAGTAAGATAGATGCATTTAAACTGAAAATAATTGGTCTTCTGCTGTATTTATTTATATTCAGCAGTTTATATTTGTTTTTCTATTTCATATATTTAATTTGCATTTATTTTGGCTAGCATAGAATATTTAAAATGGGTATTATAAAGTCAAAGATATTCTTACAGCATGAAAGAGATTTAGAGAGGAAAATTTTGTCAGTTTAAAATTGGAGCAAGCAGAATTGAATAATGAGGAGAAATCGAAACCATCTAAAAGAATTATAATTAGAGCCCAAGTCAAAGATGACAAATTTCACCATTTAGAGAGATCATGATGAAAATGGTAAATATGACTTGTCATGCTTTAATTAAAAAGGAGTGAAAATGGCAAGAAAGCATTCATTGTTAAAATGTTCTTAGCACTGTAATTATTTTTATTGATTAAAGTAATTATTAATTCATGAGCAGGCTCTAAAATGTTGATACTGTAATTCACAAAATGAAGAAAGGAATATGCCATCTCATTTATTCATGAAACTCTTGTATTTCCATAAATAGATTTTTAGAAATGCATGATCGCTAAAAAGAGAAAAAGAAAAAAAAAAAAAGAAGCATAGCCCAACCTGAGACAAACTCCTGAATGCATCCAAACTTACAGAGTGCAGAGCCTCACTGAGAAATCTACCCTTTGCTGTTTGCCCAGCATTAAATTACACCATTGCTCAGCTACTCACTGCATCTGAATGGCTTTTCAGCAGAATTGCCTTCAATGTATTAGCCTGGTGACAGCAATAATACTGATACATTACTAAAAAGGGCTCTCTTCCCTCAGATCTGTCCTATTCTTCCTCCTGGAGATTTTTTGTGCCTGGGTGGTAGAAAAAATTGTGTCCATACTTCTAAAATGCGTGGGACATTTTAGATGTATGTGCACAAGTTGACAGGATGACAGGGACCCCCTGAAAAAACACACATGAGCATGGCAGTTCCCACCTCTGTCAGCCTTGCTGTGCATATCGTGTTATTGAAAAGCAAATGCAGCTTCCCTGAAAGCACCAGCCTGACAGAGTTCAAGAAGCATTTGGACAATATTCTCAGGCACATGGTGTGATTCTTGGGATGTCCTGTGCAGGGCCAGGAATTGGACTTAATGATCCTTGTGGGTCTCTTCCAGCTCAAGAGATTCTGTGATTCTGATTTTACGAGTCTGTTTTTTGTATGGATGGTCAAGAGCCGTAATTCCCATCCCCTGCTAATTATAGTTCAAACAGCCTTATTCTCAAAACGGTGTAGTTACAGAATTCCTGGGAACTGAGTGTGGTGGGAGATAAGAACTCTATGAGCATCTCTCTGGCTTGCTGCTGGCAATAACCTACACACACCAGAGACAACAGCCATCCTCAGAGAACTGTTCTGGCATCTTCTAGAACACTTCCCCTGTGCTAAGAATTTCAGGGTTGGCTGCTGACACCTGAGTGGGCACTGGGGGAAGCTCCTGCAGGTGCACAGAATGGGAATGCACAGTCAGGTCAGCAGCTGGGCTGACTGGGTGACATGGGGGGCTCTGCACAGGGGGAGGGGTGTTGGGAAGAGGTGTTTATGATATCCTGCAAGGCAGCCTAGGACAACGTCTAAAGCCTTTTCTGCCTGGCTGGTGTACCCATCAGACACAGTTGCAGGGCAGAGGTGTCATAAAACTGGCTTTGTGGTCTGTGTCAAGAACCTTGCAAGCCAGACTCCACATCAGCCTGGATGGGGTCTGCTGTACTCAGCCATGTGACTTTAGATGTATTCCAAGGGTGTTCCTCCCCTCTGCTGGCAGTCTGCAATGCTTAAGCTCTTTCTTTTTACATTTGTCATGACTATTATTATTATTTCTATTTATTGTTATTTCTTTTAACTCTGTTTCATTTTTAATGCCACCCCTTGTGATTAATAGCACATTACTTTCACTCTCCTCTCCCACTCAGCCCTGCTCCAATTTTCCATCTCTGAGCTCTGGGGTGGGGGACACGGCTGCACCTGCAGCTTCTGTCACCCCATCAGCCCTCCTTGATGTGCTCAGCACTGGGTACCCATCCTTCCCAGCACCTCCTTCCCTCTCTACTCAGACAATCCTGAATCAGAGCAATATCTCAAGTAAGCTCATGGACAAGCCTTTGCACCTCATGTCTCACCACCAAGTCCCCCTTCTGGTGGAGGAAAGCCTTGATGACGGCCCCAGTGAGGAAAACAGGCTGATGCTGATACAAAGGTGTCCCACACTGCAGTGCAGTTCTCTGACAGTCTCTCTCACAGACACAGCCCTAGTGCCAGCTCTGTGCATTTTACCCAAACAGAAACAGCCAAAACAGGCAAGAACTCACTGCTTATGGGAAAAAAAAATAATTAAATATATTGTTCATTGACAAAATGACAGTCTTCTGGGGTACAATATCCCTATTGATACTGGTTACAGGGACTCTGGCATGATGTGGGGTGAGGTGAATCCACAAATACCCAGCTGTCCTGTGAAGAGGCACCATCAGCCAGAGAGCAGCTGAAACAAGTGGGCAGAGTTGGGAGATCTCCATCCTGGTCCTTCTCCTGACTCTGCTTCACCTCTTCCTCTAGCTTGATCTTTGTTTTTTCAGACAGTATCAGTTTGTCCCAGTGCTGCTCCATGTCTCTGGGGCACCCTGTGCAAATATATTTCAGAAATGACTACTCATTGATATTAATTAAGAGGACAGTTAAAGGACTGCACTGGGTAAATCTCAGCAGAGTACTGCCAGCAGTTGCTTTGTCAAGCCAGCAATAAATAACTGCTGCAAAAAGCCAACTCACGTGTCTTTCTCCCACAGCCACGACATGCCTATGCAACACACAATTATCCAAAGCAGCAGCACACACACGGCTACTGTAATCCCTAGAATATAGTACATGCTCAGCAATTCAGGATCATGAGTCTTGGCCTCTTTTTCAACCTCTTGCCCTGCAGGAGAAGAGAAAACAGCACACATTACTATGCTCTGTGCTACAAATAATCTCACAAATGGCCTCATTCCTAAAAGAGCAAAGTTCTGAAATTCCTGAAAACTGGGTGTGGTGGGAGGTGAGCTGTGGGCCTGATATTTTTGGGTCTGAGAGATTTTAGCCTGCTAGCAGCTGCTACCTTTTTCCCAAGGGAAAATTTCTCAAAAAAGCTTCCTCTCAAAACAATCTTGGCAAACAACTATCCTTTCTCAAAACAATTTTTCCCCAGGTGGTGTTTTGCTGTTCCTCTAGTTTAACCAATGGGACTAGAGAGGTGTCGTTCCTATTCACCAATCATGTTAAGTCTGTATCTTAACACCTAATAAAAGGTAGTAAGAATGAGACAATAAAGCCCTTTCTATGCTCTTTGCCTTCTGAAATATTTGGAGTCTCTCATCTTTCTTTTGTGTTCTACAATGACAGTGAGCAATCTCTCCTCCTATCTAGACATAAGCACCTCTGTGGCACACTGGTGGCAGTAACCTCCACACTCTAGAGACAACAGTTCTCCTCAGAGAGCTGCCCCTGTTTCTTTCCCAACACTGCCTGCAGCCCTGACAAAGCCTGCTGGCCCCTTTCCAGCAGCCAAGGGCCCTCTCTCCTCCAGTGCCTGGCAGGGTGCCCTCCCTCTCCTGGCCCAAGAGCAGTTAGCTCCTCTGCACATCCCTCACACGCTCCAGAAGCACCACCAGCAGTCACACCCATCCCACCACGGCTATCAGTCTGCTGGCTGAAGATCCATCACAAGCAGAAGTGCCTGCAGAATCTCTCATGGGTTGTCATTCTTGCCTTGAAGCTGGGCTGTGCATGAGCTGAACACAAATTCAACACACACCTGTTCCTGACATCTGGATATTCACACCTGCACAAAGCAACTCTAACCAGTAATTGTATAACTGTGGCAGCAGCTGGCCCCAAGACTCATCTAGGAGCTCAGCTGGCAGCAAACACTGTGCTGGATTGTCTCTGTGGCTCTGCAGCCCATGCAAGGTGTAAAATCAAGTGTCCCTGCAGTGAGGCTCTGACCGATCCCTTCCTGCTGCACAGGCTATAGGAAGTTAAAAGCTCAGCTCCCCAGGCCCTTACAGTTAACAGAGTAAGTTATACTAACCATTTTCAGTTTCCTCCAAGTCTTTCAGGACCTTCTTTGTAACTTCAAGTGCCTGCTGGGAATCATTCCCTGTTTTAGCTTTATATGAGGACATTAACACAAATTATGAAGTTGCATTTCACACGAATAACGTGGAAAAGGAAAGCTTGCTCTATGAAGTCAGTGGAGACTCACAGATACTCACCGCTGTGATACAAGGTGGGAACCAGCACAGAATCCACCTGAGGAGCTGGAAAAGCCCTCTCTCTGGCCACATCTACAACCAAACACCCATTGAGGAGCCCTGGTGAGACATACCCATTACACATTCTCTCCATTGTCATATCTGAATACAGAATGTGTATGGAGGTCATGTAGTGACAGGGCACACACCAGAGGCTGGCTAACCATTGCCAAGTGGTGGAGAACCCACTGCCAAGTTTCTGGCCCCACAGTCACTCCCCACCTCTCTGCTTGTTAGGAACCCTCCCTGTCCCCCAAAAGTAGCTGCAGCCCCCCCACACACCTCCCCGTGGTGTGTTTGCCCTATGCTGCACTCTGGAGCCTTTCTGGCTCACCCAGCCTTAGCCCTGGCCCTGCTGCTGCCAGCCTGGGGCTGGGTACTTAATGATCCTTGCCTACCTGTTCCCTGCCCACCTGCTCCCTGCCCTTGTACTTGAGCAGACTGGGCGTCCTGGGCTTGCAGGACCACCAGAAAGAGGAGGCACTGGGTGAGGACCATGGCCCCCCATGCTTGCAGCATGCTGCTGCTGCTGCTGCTGCTGCTGCTGCAGCATTGCCTGCAGCTGGCACAGAACAAGTCAGAGGGGCTCTGTGACCTCATGGCCCCGTGGGACCATGCCCTCCACCAGGGCTCCCCAAGGTGCTCCCATTGTCCACAAATTCCTGAATCTGCCCACTGTTGAATTTCCTGTTTCTGCATGAGCATGGAAGGAGCAGAAGTGGAGAAGGGTCTATTTTGGGAGGAAGCACTGTGCATGGGAGTACAGAGACACTCAGGTCTTTCTTCTCAGAAATTTATATCAAAAGCTCCGTATAGAGACTGCATAAAAGAGCCAACTGCAAGTGCCTTTCAACTATTTTTGTCAGGCAGTATTCTATCAAAAAGATAGCTTTTCCCCTCTCCCTTTGCTACAGTTTCATTACCATTAAATACATCATTTCCTACCTGTGCTACTGTCCTAAAATCAGCCTGCTGCCCCTAGGCTTATCCCTAGTAAGCCAGGCATACCCCCTTCCCCCTTCAAATCTAGTTTACAGCTCTCTCAACAAAGCCATGTCAACTCCTGAGCAGAGATCTTTTTCCCCTTTGAGACAGGCGTACCCCACTGCAGCCACCAGGCCTGTAAGCTGACCTGTGATCAAAACCCTCAAAATTCTGCTGGTAACATGTGTCAGATTCTGCACTTGCAACAGGGAAACCCTGGATGTAGTTACAGGCTGAGGAATGAGAGGCTGGAGAGTGGAAAGAGACTGCCCTGCTCTGTGCTGGTGTGGCCTCACCCTCAGGTCTGTGTGCAGTTTAAGGCACCACAAGAGAAGATATAAAGCTATTAGAAAGCATCCAAAGGAGGGCTACAAAGATGGTGAAGGGTCTGGAGGAGACATGACATGGTGTGGTTGAGGTGACTTACCCTATTCAGCCTGGAGAAGAGTAGTCTGAGACCTCACAGTGGTCTGCAGCTCCCTCATGGGGGGAAGTGGAGGGGCTGGCAGTGATCTCTTCTCTCTGGTGACCGGTGACAGGAGCCAAGGGAATGGCATGACGCTCTGTCAGGAGAGGTTTAGGTTGGATATCAGGAAAAGTTTCATTACCCAGAGCATGGTCGGGCACTGGAACAGGCTCTCCAGGGAAGTGGTCACAACACTAAGCCTGACAGAGTCCAAGAAGGGTTTGGACACTTGGGCACATGATGTAATTCTTAGGATTGGATTATTCTTGTGGGTCACTTCCAAGTCAGGAGATTCTATTATTACTCTTGGTAGGGGGTTAAAAAATGTAGCTGTGGTGATATTTAAGGTCATGAGTTCTCAAGTGGTGTCTGATGTGAGGAGAGTGGGTTTGTATAAAGATCCATCAGCTGGGAGCCAGATGGATACCAATCCTGCTACAGGATATGACTGTAAGCAGGATGTCAAAGAGATTTTAATTATGCAACAACTTAAATCTAAGTAAGAAGAAAAGAAAGATGGGGGGATAAGCTCATTTTGGAGATGTCAAGAATACTTTGTGTGACAGATTGCTAGATTCTTTTGTTTAGGAGGCTAGACAAGGGTCATAAGTGAGAAATAGAGGGAGCACAGCAGTTACTCATTTGTTTTTAATACTCACAATTTTTCTTGCAGATTAGCTTTTCATCATGCTGGAGTCCTCAAGGAAAGAGCTAGAAGGGTGTTGGGTATGGTACACCATGCACAAATCACTTGTGATTATCTAACTCCTTCCACAACACAAGCACCCCAAACACAAACTGGAAAAAGAGAGTACAAGCTTGGTGATTTTTGAGTTTGTCACTGTCCTTTAAGAGTTCTTCTGCCAATGCACTTCTCTGACATAAGACTATAACTACAAGCCATAAAACACTGTAAATGGACAAGAAACACAAGCACCGTTCCCTATCCACAGGCAAACAGTAACTTTGCAAACCGGCAGTTCAGGGCACTGGAAACAGAAATGGAAGATACTCTACTAAATGGTAAATAGAATGTCTGATCACTTAGGGAAGATACCCTCACTCTGCATAGTCTGGACATGTTTAGGAACTGTACCTACACCTCTGAGCTTGTAGTGAGTCAGCCACATATCACACCCTGTCAGGTTCACAGCACACAACACACTACCCAGCCTACAACTACTAATACTGATAAAATATGGAGTTCAAAGAATGCTAAAAGCAGTGAAATACAAGAAACAGATGGCCTCTAATGGAACATATTTGCAAAGACAACACTTGAACTCCTGCAAAGAGTACTGTCAGAGCTTGCCAAGGAGCTGCCTGATGCCCAGTGTGATGCTATCATGCAAACAAATGAAAGACACAGTAATCCTAACATCCAACCTTTGTCACTTCCTAAGGCTAACAATCTTACAACCATACAGCTTTGACTTGCTCTATAAGGTTCGCCTTAAAAAAGACACATAGAACATGAGTAAGTGCTATGATCCTCAAGTTCCAGCAACACTATGGGAATAATTTCTGTCATGGGAAACAAGCACTGAGGAAATCTTGCAGAGTCTTGTTTTATTGAGGACCAAATCCTGCCTAGCAAGTTGCCTGGAATCCTGGATGCTTTGGATCCTCTAGAAAGCTGGACACCTGAGAGACTTCTGAAGCTACAACTGCCAGCCCTGGGAAAGAAATTTTGCACTGAAAGTTGCTTCATGACAAACAGGACAATTCAAATAATTTCCAAAAGCTTCTTTTAGCCCTCCTCAGTTTCTCTAGACACAATGACGAAGAACAGAGACAGACAGCTCTTCCCATATGTTTTTACAGGAAATTATGACACAGCCTTAGTAAATGGATATGATTAATCATTTACAGAAACAGTCTCATTTCTGACAGCACAGGAAAAGAAAAAGCCATAAAGTTAAGATTCTCACATCTTTTCCACACCAGGAAAAAGACTACCAAAATCAAGACTCACAGAGAAGCCTGCTCCTCCTGCAAAGGAAAATGGGAAATTGGTTCTGCTAGAACTGAAGAAAGTAAGAAAAGCTAGAAATAGTCAGCATTTGGGGTACAACCAGTTTTCAGAGGAATTACTGCAAGGGGGAAGACCTGCACACGTGCATTACTGAGAGAGAGGAGACTAAGCAGACAGAGGAGAGAATGGCCAGGAGAGCTTCATACCACACATGGCTCTAGCAGTCAGGTGAGAACATCTTACTCTTTACTGCCTGACCTGCATTGCTGCTATCTATAGTCACTTTGCTTTGCACTGGAATTTTTAACACTGTTTTTAACTACTGGTACTATAATACCTGTCACCATATTTATTTCTTCTGGACAAAATTTTATCTGGGTAACTCACCCAAAGAGATACAAACTTGGAGGAAAGAAAAAGAAATCTTAAGATAAAATTCTTATGCACCACTCATTTCTCTAAGAGTGTTGGCAGCTACTTGAGTTTGCATTAAGGATGAACACTCAATTGCCTACCATTTCACAAAAGAGAAGAAAAATATTAAGGAAGTATAGTTTTCTATTTTGAATTTAATTGCCCCATAAACAGAAAATATTGTTCTATTTGTTCTCTGTCCAACATGTCATTTTTGCAGACTTTTTTTTAGCTGAAAATATAATCTCATGTGACATTTATACTACAGACTTTAAAGACAGGTACCTGCCAAGCTTTGAATCTCTTCAATGAGAACAGGTGAATAAATCCAAAGTCTTTAAAATTGCATTTACTAACTTTTCATTGTCACACTGGAAAGCATCAGTGAATAAAGTATTCTTCAAAGAAGCTGCTAGATCATTACATTTAAAACATCCCAAACTATTTCCTCAATCATACATTATTATAATGTGCATTGCTGGAGTTCAGTGATGTCCACACTAAATAGAGATGTTTAATCATTTGCAGAAACATTCTCACTTCTGACAGTGCAGGAGAAGAAAGGGTCATCAGGGAGACTGGGTTCTTCTCTTTTGAAAAACATCACTGGAAATGCACATGATACCATAAGCCTAAGCATACCCTGGATAAGATATACTTATCATTAGCGTGTATTCAATAAGGTTCATAGGCTGCCAGGAGCATTCAAAATCATCCTTGCACAGATGTGAGCTCAGGAGACAGCAGAACAGAGAAATGGTGTGCTCCTGCCATCGTGGCTAGGACCTGTACCAACAAAGCACTTCTTTAATTGTTATTTTGGCACTGTGTAGTAAATGGTCATAAGCAAGGAGGATTTTATGAGTGTGAGCATCCCATTGCTCTTCTTCCAGCTCTACCCAGAGTTACTCAAGCTATCACATATAGGAAAGTTTACCCTTACATAGTCCTAACTCACTGGACAATTCATTTTATTTGAAAAGTGAAGGGCACTTACTTTGCAAACCTCATTAAATCTCTCAACAAGGAGGTGCTACTAGGACTCCAAAGTCTTTGGAAGTTAGAAGCCTTGACTTCTGCATGAACCCTCTTATCAGAACAGAAATCAGACTCATAGTCTTTCAAGAACAGAAACATGAAGCAAAATTAATGATCCTACAGAATTAAACACTGCTATGAAAAGCTGTTGAAAATAAAGCAAGTAGATGCTATAATCACAGACCTGCAAGCATGAGATAGCAGCGAGTTAGTCTTTGTATCTTACTTTTACAATACATATAAACCCCAAATCATTTCATTCTCAACTGCAAAAGCAGATTCTTCTATTGATAGGGATGCTAAAAAAACACCTTCTATTACAACAGAAGTAAATTTTAAATAAACCAAACTATAAATGTGCCAGCATTTAATATGGCATTGAAATATGATTAAGATTCCTGATTGAAATTAAACAAGAAAAAAAGAATTGCAGTCTTGCATATCTTCACTGATAAAAACCAAGGAAACCTCAGAGCACCTTCTCACCACAAGAATATTTCCTCCTCATCTCCTCCCTTGCTTAATTACTGAAATCTTGAGGTACAAACTGTACAACAGACACAATGCAAAATAAAACTGCTCTACCATATATCATCAGAACAAGAAACCTCATCTCTTTCTAAAAGCATGAGCTATTTTTCACAGTTATTAATTATTAGGAAGGATAAAGAAGAATTCAGGAAAAAAGAACATAAAAAGTCCAGAGCAGTTTAGCTCTGAAACAGCAAGTGAAAAAGTATCTCTCATTAATTCCTTCTTCCAGTTTGACCAGCAAAAAACCAATACCAATTATTTTAAAGCATAAAAACTATCATATTGTGCATCAATTCAAGTTCCATAGCATCTATATGCATCAAAGACAAATCTGCAACCAGTGTGGCAAAATGTATGTTTGCAAGTCTCAGCAGGCAATCACGTGGCTGAAGGGAAATGCAAATACATTTTGAGTCCTCCTCACAATCTACTGATCTTTTGATGAGAAGAGAGGCCAGGATTAACCAAAAGAAGAAATGTGAGAAAGTTTAAAAAACTTTTTTTTTAAAATCTCTGTGTCTTTCAAAAGTTTGGTATTGATGTCTTTGATGGAAAACTCAAAACTAGCAAGAACAATAGGCACATTTCCATTTCCTCACTTCCTGATAAGAAGAGGGTTGATGTAGTCATAGTTATAATGTTGAGTGCTTATATGTGTCTTTTTATACAGAGGAATATCCAGATTATGCATTTAAATGCATTCAAAATGCATATTTCCTTTTAGAAGCTTGAAAACTATAGCAGCAAAAAACATCATAGACTTACCATAATTTAGGGTTGTTTAGTAAACCATGCATCTGTTGTAAATCCTACAGTGCTCAAACACAATCTCAACAAATAGTCACTGAAGAGATTTAATTTATAGACATCAAAGACTTTTGATTATCAGATTATTCAGAGACTTACTTGCAAGTCTACTACGTTGTATTTATATAGCAGAGATGAAATAGCAATGAAACGGAAATAAACTACTGGTTCTTTTGTCCTAAATATTGTTGTTTTATATACAGTTTACAGTTGAATTTCTTTGGAATAGAACTGCAGGTTTTGCACTACAATGTAAAAATTCAAACAAAGCAAGACCAAGCCAAGCAAAATCTCCAGCCTCATAGAGACCTTGTTAAATTTGCAACTAAACCCACTTTTAAAGCAGAAAGGATAATGTTCAGGCTGCGTCCCTTCAAGCACATCTAAATATGCGGCCAGAGCTGCTGTTCTACAGAACCCTTGCATCACCAGAGATAATTCTGCACATGCCTTTGATGGCTTCTGCTTACTCTACTTACCTGAGCAAATTCCAAGCACGGCTGCCAATGGCAGGGGGGCCTTCATGTGTTCAGTTCCTTGTTTCCAAAATAAGACCACAAGACATAAGGTGAAGTGCTTAGAAAAAGAGACATTCTCATTGATTGATCTGTAATACACTGTATGTTCCCTGCTCAGAAGGAGCATTGTGTTTTTCTCCTAGATGGTGTCTCAAACCACAAGGAAATGCTAGGAGCAGCCATGATCCTTTCAAACAATGTCATCCGCACCAGTCAAAAATACTTGTCCTTCCTTCCTTGCTGCTACAAAATGGAGAGAAATTACACTTATCAAAAGCCAAGTAGGGTGTATATTAACAAGGAAAAAATAAGCAAGTGGATTCTGGACCTTGAAACTTCTGAACTCCATCTGTACCCTTATTCACTTACCATTTTCATGGAAAATGAGTGCACTGGAAACGTTCTTAAGGACTGCAAAATATGGTTGTGAGAAAAGGAAGGCGAAGTAAAGTGAAGCAGAGAATTCTGGGTTTATATTTACATCTTTCTAAGCTTTTTATCACTATACTTACTGTATGTTTGCTGTAAGTTTTCTATGCAGTTCAAGCAGAAAAATTGAAAATCTGAGAAAAAGAAATCCCACTGCATTCAACAGTGTATCAGACAGTGGCAACACCTTCATGATAGATGCATTCCTGGTGAAATAAAAGTCTCACTTTGTATTAATATTTCTGCCTGAAGACTAACAAGTGAAAGAAAATAGGGAAATACCCCTCCAGCTTGCTGTACCAGAAACATTTTGTTTACAAGAATGGACTAAATTGTTCCCATTAACTGGCTCATTCAACAATGCCTAATTTTGGAAAAGTGTTTAAAAATAAAAGCACAGTACAAAATCAAGGGAATAATTTTTGTTTTCATCCAATTTTGAATGTAAATATAACTTAATGAAAGGTCTATGTTAAAAGCATGATGATCACATGATTTTGGAACAGCCCTGAGCTGTTTCTGAACCCTCTTACTGTTAACTCTCTACAAAGCCAAACATGACCAGCTTGTGAGCAAGTAACTCACAAGCTGACAGTTAACAGGTAAGAATCTTCCCTTCTTTCCAGCTTTCAAACTGCCTCCTACAAAAATAACCATGATTTCTTAACATCTTAGGACAGAGAATCCTATTTTCTACTTATAAAGAGTATTTTTTAGGAAGAAATTAAATTCAAAAACCAGTGAAGAGTTCAAGAAAAGGAAAGATCCCATGAAAATAAACAAATATTTCTTTTCCTGTGCCTGCAAAATATATTAGTGCTGTGGAAAAATTCCAAATTCATAATTGGGTGAGGCAATAGAGGTGGTAAAGTGAGCCCCAAATACACTAAACTTGAGAAATTGTAGGCTGGCAAAGAAGAACCTTGGGACTGAGGAATGCTGACTTAGCCTCATCTCTACCTTGTGCTAGAGCCTTCACTGAAGGCTTTGCTCAGCAGAGAGTGAGACACAGCAACATTTATACATTTTTATGGCCATTGCCTTCCATAAACTGGGGTCTGACATTTTTTGAAAATAATTCTGATTATCTTTTAGTAAGACATACCTAGTGGAGACTGAAGTCACATGATTTCTTGAGAAAGTGTAGTGAATAAAGTAAATAAAATCCTACAGTGAAATTACATCTTTATTGAACCTGTTATTCTCAAGCTTGCCGAGGTTATGACAACATGCTCTGTATCCCCACAGTAGCTTGAAAAAGCAATTTAATTACTTCCATCCTACATAATGAAGTTTTATCTTTACCTTTGCATCAAATCCAGATGTATCCTTCATTTTCATTTGCTATTTTGATGGACTTACTTCCTCTGGAAGTCTCTTTTGTCTTCTTAAGAAGTATCAACTAAGAGCTCTTCCTATAAAAAGTTTTTTGATTGATGAGCAGATGCTTAGTTCCTAATGATATTTCCGAGGTTAGTCTACTCTAAATGAAACAGATTAGCTAATTTTTAGCCGCTGAAGAATCGTCTTAAATAAAGGTCACAGAACACCTCACTATGCAATTAATAAAGATTCAGCTAGTAATTCCTTGATCAAATATTAGTATTTTTGATTGGTCCCAGAAGAAATATCCTTTTTTAATGCAAACCTGGCACACAAATCAGAGCCACAGCTGCTGCCTGATATAATCAGTGTACAATATTCTAATCCCATGAACTCTGACTCAGCAAGCATCTGCTTTCCAAATAAACTTTCTCAAACAACATTTTTTCTTCAGAATTTTGTCAGCCAAGGTTTAAAAGGAAACAAATTTAAAACCCTTTTGAAGGGTTTTTTATGTACTTTGAAGTCACGTACTATATTTTACCTTCTTTCCAGAAGATATTCCCTGGGAATTTAAATGCTTATGACACTGAGTTAAGACTGTTTAATTAGTAAAGAGGACACTAAGTTTTTACTGATATTTTATTCAGGCTACAGTTAGAGGATTTGTTGGATCCAAAAAGCTTGATGTGAAAGTTTTAATTGTTAGTGTTTTAATATGCCAACAGTCCCCTGGGTAGCAGGAATTAAGTAAATTTATAACATCTGTGTTTAAGTCTGGACATTGATTACCTGTCTGCTTCTAAGCACACAGAGAAAGACATAAACAGTGGAGGTCCAGAGCTACCATTCTCTCCTACTACCTTGCAATTAAAATCACAATTTTTTTAATTGCAAATTTCTCATGCAGTTTATATAGACTGAGAACTTTCCTACTACTGACAGAAAAAAAAATTCAGTTGCAGATTCTTTCAGAAATGAACAATATTAATACCAAAACACGTGGACCTTTCAGGAGAGGCAAAATGCCAGTTTCTTCTCATCTTTTTGCCTTAGTGCTTTTTGAAATGCAATCATTTGGATGCAAACAAGCGGTAAAATCATTCTACATAGCTGAGGGTGAGCCAGAAAGAAGGAACATCGCAGCAACATCATCTTGTAAAAGGAAAAGCAGGAAACTGTAGAAATGGTAACATGGAACATTGTAACTCTGAGGTCCATCTAGCCTTCCGCTCAAACCAAGACTATCACCAACACTGTGCCATTAGGTCACCTGGAGTTTTAACCAACCAAGTCTTGAAAAACCTTCAAGCTGGGTGACCAGCCCCAGTGCTGCCTGATCCACCTACTCAAGTTCTTTTTCTAAAGTGCAGCCTAAACCACCTCATACACCATCTGCTGTTGCCACTTGTTATATTCCCCATCACTACTTAGAAGACCTTGCCGTATCTGTAAATGCTTTTCAAGGCATTTCCTCACTATTGGAAAAGCCCAGTTCCTTCATCGCTCACACAGGATGTGAATTCTAGTTCCTGCTCATTGCAGTAGCCCTCCTTCAACACCTGTCAGGCTTCTCAACATCCTTACAACACCACAGTCTTATGTGCAGCCTCACAGAGTGACAGAGACGAATAAAAGCTCCTCTCAATCTGTTGATCTCATTCCTTTGTAAGCAACAGTGAAGAGCTGCTGAAGAGAGATTGTGCAAGGATGTAATTAATATAAAGGAGCCTCAGCACAGCACACACATTCACGCACCACTGACAGATGCAGGTGCACAGGTAAAACAAAACACAGAATACAGGGATATATGCTCCATTGCTTCTCCTCCCAAATGTGAAGTGTGCCTAGTTTTCAACAGTATTGCTCCACCATGAGGAATATCCTTTCTCTTCACCTCCTTTATGTGTTGGCTCTTATAGCTAAGGGTTTGCTATGCTATCCTTGCCAATTATAACAGGACTTAGTATGTATGGCTTAGATAGTTGCCTATTTCAGGGTGGATTAATTCTCCCCTGAAAACATCCCTCTTATTCAAGAGAAAGTGGAGGGAATCTAGAGTTCATCTCTCTTAGTCAAGCGAAAATTGAGGGAATCTAGAGCTCAGATTGACTGTGTCAGAGCTCTACAGTGTAGGTGTCTACAAATGAATTAGTCATTTGGGGTGGATACATACAGCCAAACACTTTCACAATCTTTTTTTTTTTAAACCAATATAAGAATCATTTCCAAAACAGTGTTACATTACACCCTCTAAGTTATTGACAGGTTTGAAGATAAACTACTACAAAATAAAACAGCTTAAAGACAAATTAGTCCTATAATTGGTTAACTATTGCTCTTTACCCAACACATATTAAGAACATTCCATATGCATTCAATCATTATGGATTCATTAAAGATAATTGACACATTGATATAATCTAAAGCCATTTTCTAAAAAGAAACAAACATAAACAAACCTACATTGTAAGATTCCATCTTTCTCCAAGTGTTACACTGTTAAAATAAACCCTCTGTATTTAAAACTAAATGTTAGAATTAGCATAAGCAGCTGTAATTGAAGTAACAGCATAAGAAATATTACCTATTATTTCTAATAATTGCTAATAAGTTCAGAGTACTACTGTCCTAGTTGAATATAAAGATATGATTAACTAGTACAAAAATAAAATAGCTAATTTTGATGGAGGAAAGCTTTACAGAAGTCTGTTTTAGTGCCATGGGAATGAGAAATCTCACAGTCCTAGGACTGACTTTTTTAGCTTACTTAAGTATTACATTCTCATTTTCCAAAAGCTACTTGTACAGCCCATATTGGGTCCCAGTTATAAGCCACACTAGTTTTACTGATTCTTGACTTTTGAGGGTTTAACCCCAGCCAGCAACTAATTCAGTACCATGCAGCTGCTGACTCACTCATCTCATCCTCCATGG
The DNA here is from genome assembly GCA_013397195.1 of Hylia prasina. Classification (NCBI taxonomy): domain Eukaryota; kingdom Metazoa; phylum Chordata; class Aves; order Passeriformes; family Sylviidae; genus Hylia; species Hylia prasina. The sequence continues at coordinate 81,200 of VYXD01001870.1, read as the reverse complement.
GGGATGGATTAAGACAGTTTAATAACTGAAATAAAATTGTATGTTGATCACATACATTGGGACCTCATGACGTTGATCATGCCAATTTATTCCTAAAAACTGGATCTCCCCTTCAGTATCTTGACCTTGCTTTCCTTTAGGGAAAAATTTGCTTTCTGAAGGATTTGGACTATTTTCTTCCCCTTCACAAAACTTCCTCTTCTGTTACCTCACATGACAATGCCATCACTGTATTGCAGGTTTTCCCCAGCTACACCCTGCTCCAAGTGCAGTCTGGATCCATGGCAGATGGCAGGGCTGTGTGTCCACCCCTGGGAATGTCGATTCCCAGTGTGCTGGACACCCCCACGAGTGAAAGCAAACTGTGGCCTGCACTCTGCCACCAAAGGGATCCAGAAAAATCCATCAGTGATATCAGCTGAGCTTTACCACTTGGCTGCCTTTGCCTCAAACTCCTATTGAAGGGAGCAGGACATACCCACTTTGAATTACTGGAATTAAGTACTTTGCCCCTATTATCCCACACATTCTGCCACTCCTGACTATCCAAGCTCAGGACAGATCTGTGGATGGCATTTTTAAACAGTTGTTTAACTTTAAATAAGACGTGGAACATATTCAGAAGATCTAGCAATAGGAACATGCTGGTTTATATATCTCAAGGATATTCAAAATTCTGAAGAGCTATTGTTATTATCCTGGAGGAGAAGGAGAAGAGAAAGGGAAGTGTCTCTGCCATGATTTGGATCTCAGAGGCGAAAAGGTAAAAGGTAAAAGAAACTTATTTATAGCTTCCTGGAGTATGGATATGACTGCAATGCTGAGTACAAATACCAGATTAGTTTCACGACCAGCAATTTTATCACATCATAAACCAGTTTGTTACAAAGTACAATGTGACAGCCTTAGTCTAGATCCCACAGGTATTGAACAACACAACAGGGAACATGTACTGCAAGTAAGGGATTCCATAATGCAACTTTAAGAACAGCCACATCAACTTTGAGAGCAAAGAAATCATTGTGACCAGTGACTATTCAATATGATGAATGCTTCTAACAAATGTGTTCTAACACATTCTAGGCAGATTTGTCCTTAACTCAACCCACTGAGCCCCACCTTGGGCATCAAAAAGAGTGTTTTGGTTTAACCCAGTATCACACAGATAATCACTCATAGTCTACACAACCCCCATGGGATGGGGAGGAAAATCAGAAAGAAAGGTAAAACCTGTGGGTTGAGATAAGAATAGTTTAATAATTGAAATAAAATCAAATATAATTATAATAACAGAACGAAAAGAGATATTTATAAAAAGAGAGAGTAGCAACAAGAAGAACAAGTGCTGCACAGCACAGTTGCCCACCACCCACTGACAGGTGCCCAGCCCATCCCCAAGCAACCATCAGTCACTCCCAGCCAGCTCCCACAGTTTTTATACTGAGTGTGGCATTCCATGTATGGAGTATGGAGTGACCCTTTGGCCAGTTCAGGTCAGCTTCTCCTGGCCATGCTCCCTCCCAGCTTCTTGTGCACCTCTGTGCTGCCAGAGCATGGGAAACTGAACAGTCCTTGACTCAGGGTAAGCATTGCCTAGCCACACCTAAAGCTTCAGTGTGTTATCAACATTATTTTCACTCTAAATTCAAACCACAGCACTGCAGCGACTACTGGGAAGAAGTTTAACTCTATTTCAGCCAAAGGCAGGAAAGTCTACATTATTACTTTTAATCTACTATGCACTCAAAAGCTCCTGCACTTCTATAATTATTAATAACAAGTTATTAACTCTAGTTTCAGGCCTCATTTAATGGTACCCAACGAGAAGGTCACACTCCATGTCCTGCCATCATTCTTGCTGAGGATTTAAATTTCATGCAGGTTCTACAGACAGAGATACAAGTACTATAGAAATCCACATGACCTCGTGCTCTTGGAATGGCAACACAAAACAGAACATCTTCACAGGGTTCCCAAAACATTGCCCTCACAGGGGAATGGAAGGAGCAGTTGGAGAGAGAACCTTGAACATCCCTATTCTTCCTTCAGCTGAAGAGGTATGAAATGGCAGGCAGTGTGGGAGCCAATGTGACTGCCCTGGAGATAGATGCATGATGCTCCAACACATAGCCCCAGAATAACAGAAAATGCAGATAGGGCAGGGTAAAGGAAGTGTCCGAGGAGTAGGTGGCCCACAAAAGAGAGGGGAAGCAAGAGTTCTCAGGCCATCAAAAGAACAAGCAGAACAGGTAGAAAGGGAAGAGAAATATCAACACTGGATACTCATTAATAACATGAAAATGATAAAGACTAACTGTATGCTGACATCACAACGCAGGGGTGATGAGAGGGTGAGAGAGTAAAGAAAACAACAGACAAATCCAGGAAAGAAAATAACACTGAAGTCACAACATTTTATTTATTTCAGATTTATGTGTTTTGATATTCATTTTTGAAGGCAAGATTCCTTTTGAAGAATCAATCATTTTTGCAAGATGTGAGAAATAGTTTTTCATCCAGACTCCCTTTTCCTTTCTCCTTGCCTTTTCGAAGACCAACAGCTCACTTCACTAAGCTACCTACTGATAGCACTGTACAGCAAGGCAGCAATTTGGGGTGTACAGGCATACCCTGCACACTCTTCCTGAACAGCAAAGCAGAGGGAGGAAGGGGAGACAACCTTTCTTTTGAGGAACTGATCATAGCAAGAAGGACCTGCCTTACAGAGACTACAGTGTCTGCAGAGAGAAAGTCACAGCTCAGGCTGGGGATGCTGCAGCTTCACACAGAGACTGCCCAGAGCCAGCAGCCAACATCCGGACCTCAGAAAGCCAGATGGAAGGAAAATTCCTCAGTATCAGAGGAGTCACTGCAGCATTCACTGCTATTTAGAGCCATTAAACTGCCTAGAAGCAAACACCTTTTGAACAGACACAGTGGTTTGAAATGTACAAAAATGTTATCTACTTTCTTTTCATTCCATCTTATCTATCTACTCCGGGTTTTTTGGATTTAAGAAGTTACTTATTCTAGCTTTGACTCAGATAAAATCAGCCTTGAGTTCAAAAGCTTTTTGTCTTCTTCAGAGAGCTTATTACAGGATAAAGATCTATGTACATCTACCTCAAAGGTCTGACTCAAAGCTTTGTTCACAGAGCAAATGAGGAAAGCAGGAGTAAGCCTTCATCTGGAGAAGACCTTGTTTTGCCATGAACAGGTTCACATTTAGGATCTCCCAAAAATTAACTCTGCTATTCTTGACCTTGCCAGAGGTCCTCCATAAGCATGCACAAGGACACGTCAACAGTCTCGCAAGACAAAGATGGAAATTAACTTCAGTCACAACATTCTTGGAGGTCAAAGATGGAAATCACTTCAATCTAGAAATCCATGGGAGACCGCCTGTGCTTAAGACAGGGCAGTACAGAAAAGAGTGGAATTGTCCAGTGCAATTTATTTCCATCCCATGGCTTCCCTTCCTAGGAAATGCTTGTACTTTGCAGCAGCTGTGTAGGAAAATAGGGCTCAAGCCTGACTAATGGCCCTTGAAAAGAGCAGATATGAGGCAAGAAATGGCAGCAGCTGGAGCAGGAAGAGGTGTTCCCTGTGATTTGGGTAATCCAGGCAATTCACAGCACAGTAAGTCTGATTAGGTTGATGGTTACTGACGAGATGTTGCTTCACAGAGCCTGCTCAAGTGACCTAATGTAGAGGGATCCCGTATGGAAGAGGTCACAGAAACATCTGTGACTCTCTGTGTTCAGCAAAAGGAAAAAAATTCAGGTAGATGGTGTCTGAATGATATGCTGCAACTGAGGAGAAACTCTAGGCAGGGACTTCTGTGGGAAATACAGAGACAGCTTTTAAGGCAGAGGTAGAACACCATGTACAGTACCAAACTCATCACACACTGGGTTACTGGAAATAAAGTGAAGTCCAGTACCTTTTCTTCAAATTAACTCACTCATAAGGAAGGAATGAGTTGGAAGTTGATATTGACTGAATTAACTGGCCAACTCATGGCATATGTCATGTAACTTGATTCTCTTTCCTCTAATTTCCTGAGGACACTCCAAGAGGAGTGAGAATGACTTTGAAATAAGGCCTCTACAGTCAGGAATCACTTGCATGAGAGAAAACAACCAGAGCCCAAGCTTCCAAAGCACAGGGGTCTGTAATTAGCCAAACAAAAATTGAAGAGAGGTTGTTCTTTTTCTTTAGAGACAGGTGATAACACAGGTCATGCTACACTTAGGTCACTGCTTATATGAAAAGCTTGGTCCTCAACTCCACAATAGATGTGTGCTTTCATCAAAGTTTTCCACTTTTTTCCCATGTTGACGACAAAAAAAAAGCTTAAACTGACAGAGAAAGTGGTATCTTGCTTTCTTAAAAACACAGGCTTCCATGAGCAATCAAGCAGTTATTTCCAATCCCAGATCTCCATCCCATTAGGTTTCCCCAGCATCTTTTCTTCCAGAACTGTGTGCTCTAAATTGTATTTGCTACAATTATGAGATTGTCGCTGGAGCAAATCAGGATGCCTTGGTCTTTAAAATGCATTTAGCCAAGTGATAATAGGCAAGCACTGGCTTGTAAATGTTTACTGCTGTTTCGTGCATTATTCCCCCCTTGTTAAACTGCTGCAAAAAGATTACATGCAATTTAAAACTTGATGGATGTATACATACCAGAGCAAGAGGCATATGAAATTGTTACATTACTGCTAAAATGATTGAGACCATGTGAATACAGAAAGCTCCATAAAATCCTGGAAAAGCCTTTGATTCAGTAAAGTGGAGTAAAATCCAAAAAGGTGCCAACATCACGTTGTTCAACTGGACACAAGTTTCTATACTCAATAAATTAAGACTGTAAGAAAGAGCAGTATTTTTACTTTGTTCAGAACACCAAGCCCATTCCTCTCTTTTCTGCACTAGATATAAAGCAGTTATCAAATCTAAAATACCACCTTCAAGTTTTTTCCTCAGCTGTATTAATAAATCTGTCACGAAACTTTAGCTTCATGAATTTAATAGTTTGGGGACACTGCAATGTAAAAAGTCTGAAAATTTTGCATTAAAAATGTAAGAAAATGTTATTTGTTTTAAAACAAGCCAGAATAAAGTTATTTATCATTATAATTCTGCTACATTCTGTTTATTTTATTCCATTATTCAAAAAAATTGAAGCAGCACTATTACTTTTTTGCTAGACTGGATGGCTACAATCAACATGAATTTTCTGCCTCAACTCACCCTTTTACTCCCGACAACTCTAATTAGGCTGTTCTCAGGAGTAGAAATGAATGAAGTATACAAACTAAAAGATATTTTCTGTCATATCAAAAACCCCATACATCCCTCAATGAAACCAATATGCAGCAACCCCAAGCACATGGGTCCATTGCCATTCCAGACAAATTGGAGGCACTATTGCTTAGATGGAGGTTCACAGACAGCATGTAAAAGTTGCTTCAGCATCCAAGAACAGCCTTGTTCTCAAAATCTCACGAAAATGCTCTGCTGGCATGAAGTAGGATAATACATACATTGAACAGTTTCTCCTCACTGGTCTTTCCCAAAGCAGCAGCCTAACACTCAATTCAGACATATGCATGTAGACAAACAATGAGCTGTCACACTGGGCAAGATCAGGAGGAACACAAACTGGGTCAGCTCTATGTGGAAGGTACAGCAAGGGATGGGAAGTCATACTGTGCTTGGCCATGCCAGTCCATACTTCACCCGTTATTTATGAACAGACATCAACATGGCTAAACTTCATCACAGCTAGTTTAGGTGTAAGAATTCAGGTCTAAATATTTTGAGTTTTTGTCCCCCTGAGTGTACCTTTAAGTTTTAAAATCTACACAGAAGATAGTGGATTGTTGCCCTGGTTTTGAGGATTTTTCTAAGCCTTCTGATTTGTCTTTCATATTGGAGTCAGAATTTTTACTTTCCCACACTTTTTACTATAAACAATAGCTTTGTTTTCCTAACTGTCCTTCGTTGTTTACATATTTTTAGGTAGGAGAAAGTTGATTGACAATTGTCTTGACCAATGTGGTTTGGGGGGTGGGATTTCATCCTCCAATCCACAGGCACCTTTGGAAATGTATAAAATAGCGTTTTGTAAATAAACTCGAGCTTTTTCTGCTTTGCTCATCACCATGCCCTCACGAAGTTCTTTTGTGTCGTGTTGCAGCAGTGGATCAACAAGCAAGACCTGCTGCCCAGTGGATGCTTATCAATCCACTCAGATAACAGAAAGGCCAGTGACAATTAATTACAAATGAGAAACTCTGGTCTGAAAAGGACGATCTGATAGCTAGCATAGGAGTATCAGTCATGCAGACCAGCAAATCAAGACAGCAGAAAAGTCATAAATCTTGAACACCACCCAGTCTTTGGGAAGAAACACCTCTTGATGTTGAAAGGTAAGCTATACTTCAACAGCTTCATATTTTTCTAAGAAAAACAAAAATAAACCAGTTTGACAGAGACAAAATTAAGGATTGATTAGTTCTGATATGCATTTAGCTGCTACTCTACACAAGTGTCCCTGATACAGATGTCCAACTGCAGATAACACAAAATTCAGAGTACATCTGGTGGGCAACTACCTGGCAGAGTAAGGGACAAGTTCTGGCGCGTGGGTCTTTAAATACACAGTTTGCCTGTGCACCATTCATTTATGCAGCATCAGTTCAAATCACAGAACCAGCACCACCCAATCACTCCTTACAGCTTTCCCAGTACAGCTGTGCAACACATCTGCACTGGCAGTGCTGGCAATGCATCTGTGTTGTGGCATCTATCAGAGAGGCAGTGCTTGTTTGGCTTGTTTGCTCCTCAAATTCTGCTTATTGCTCAACATTCCCAGGCAACACTACCCACCCCCTGCACCTTCTACAGTCAAGAGAGAATTACACCTCCACAAGGTGACTTACCTTAAGCAAAGAGACAAAATAGCATCTTCAGGCATTTGATTCAAAATTTTGATACACTAATAGCAACACTATATAGGAAAACAATTTTGAAATATTATTATAAGTACAAAATCCTCACCAACAGCTGAATATGCTCAGGAAACATATAAACACAGGAAGCATTATTATTTGAAGTCAAATACTCTACCAGTGGGATATTTTTGAGCAGTGCTAAAAATGAAAAATAATTTTCAGAAGATCTATTAGCTCCTTTCCCTTCATGACATTAATTTTGATGACATTAGAAGAGACAGTACAAGACCTGAGACAATCTTAAAGAATCATAGCTCAATTACTAGGAATTAGAAAAATAGTGCTGTTACCTTCAAGTCTGAAAGAAAAAGGCTTTAGGCTCAGTTATGGAGGCATTAACACATCAAATTAAAATTAAACATGAATAATAGGAATAGACAGTGGTGTTACAAAACAAATGCCTGGACATTCTAAATGGAAGCAGAAGTGGGGGAAAAAAGATCCCCCCCCCACAAAAGAAGTATTAGCTTTTAAAATGCACTGTCATTTCAGTGTCTATGATAAACTAAAGGAACTCAAAACTTTTTAAAGTAAAATTTGCAGGACTAAGATTTACAAGGTTTTTAAACACTTTATGTACGTCTGAACATTTTAAATGTTCTCTGCCACACCTGAGGCATGAACAAAGCAACTGGTTGCATCTTTCCATGTATTTTGTATTGTTTTACTCCTTAAGTTGAGATTTCTTTTAATGAAATTTGCTATCCTGATATCTATGAGGGTAGAAAGAGATGCATTAATGTGAAATTTCAGAGAAAAACACAGAATGAACTACAGTTTGTAACCAAGCTAAAATGCAGGTAAAAGCAGACAGCCAGGCAGATCTGGGTTTTCCAAGAACAACAAACAGCAGTTGTCTAATCCACAAAGGCAATATCCAAAGGCATTAACCCACATCAGCAGGAGTGACTCAAAGCCAAATGGAGTAACACCTTGCTTCTAGATAAAAAGCTATTGGGGATTACTTTAATAGAGAACACTTAAGTAATCATGTTTGATGGGTAAGACTGCATCATTTATCAAAAATCTATGCTAGAATTTAATTTTCCATGTGAGTCAAAGACAGCAGCAGCAGCACTGCTTGTTGTTGCTGATCTGTGGCTGCTGATGCCTTCTGAAGTGGAAATGATGGATGCCACATGTTCTAGCTGTGATTAAATTTGCTTTGACAAAGCAGCATGGAAATCTGATTTTCAATAGACTCTTGCATTTCACCCAGTGCTGAGTAAACAGATACACAACGTAATGCTATATGGTTGTCAAGCTGATGGCTAATTCATTCTGCCAGTCCAATCAATCTACCCATTAAAATATTACCTGTCAATATCAAGTAGGTTCAGCTTTGAAATTGCATGGAAACGGGAAGCTGTTCAGAAGCAAACAATGGCAAAGCCAAATGTGTCATAAAACTGTTTCTCCAGGTCCTCCCAACAGCTTCAGTCAGCCCCAGTAAAAGGTCAGCAGAAGCCACTTGCTTCAGCATGCTCAATGCTTCTCAAACTTCTTACCATGACACAGGACAAAGGTACAAAACCTACTCTTGCTGTGTTGCTGCTTGAAGAGAAGGAAGCAGAAAATCACATTAAGAATACAGCTTATCTAAATACTATTATCCCAATACTAGGAAAACCTTCCCCTAAACTGCTTTCAGTGGGAGACATCTTTCATACCTTAACTGATAAGGGATAGCAGTTGGCAAAACACAGTGCTGATATTTTTCACTGCACTGAGCGCAGGCACCCTCACATAACCTTTTGGTTTTACCCTTCATTTGGAGGAAATTAGGATATTACCCACTAATCTTTATCGGCAGCAGTTCTGTGGACATTCCTGCCCTCTCTGCAGTGCCTGAGTGCTCCTGCCAGCTGTCATAACCACACATGCGTGATGCTCCACATACAATCTCTGCTTTCAGCATTCAGCTCCTCACCACACAGCAAATCAACATGGCAAGTACTCTGAGTACATGCTGAGTATATCCTCTAAAAGTCCCCTCAGAAATATCAGTGTAATCATTTTTTTTAGTCATTTTTTTTACTTTTTCTAACAGAAGGATGTTTAGAATCATAGTATGGTTATTAAATTGTAAAACAACCCCTAGCCCTTTGACAGTGTCAAACAGAGCAGTAATTAGTAAGCTTAATTGAATCAGGATGAAAAATAAAAATGTGCCAATAAGCATTATCAACCATTTCCTATTCTTCCTATTCCTCCATTATTTGGACCTTTAGAACTTGAAAGAACAAGCTGATCTAATATAATCTCCTTTCTAAGAGAAAGAAGAAAGAAGATTTAATTCAAACTATACCAGAAGAAAGCTGAAAGCCCTTGGTTCATGGCCACATAATATGACAGGAATTGCTTGACTTTGACAGAAAATCGTAACTGAATAATGTTTGTTATTTACAGAAAATTAAAATATACTCTAAGTTCTTTTAAGTTTTTTAGGAAATTGTTTTGTTTTCAGATAGTCCTGTTGAAAACCACCTTTATTCAAAGTATTAATTTACCACATCCAAAGTAGGCAACACAGCCAGAAACAACTGCAAGAAACAAAGTGAAGAACTAAAGGAAAAAGGATTTAGCCTACCTACATCAAGGTCAAATCTGAAAGCTTTCTTTCACTTTCCTCCAGGTGCCTTCAACACACACTGAGGTCTTCTGCATGCCCTATCCTAGAGACAGTCCTAACTACAGGGAGCCCACACCTCACAGCGTGCCTTCACTTTCACAGGCATTTACACTCCCCTGGGGCATTTCACACTCTTTGCACTCCCCTGGGGCTTCAAACAGAATTATGTCCCTTGAAATATATTTACAACCTCTTCTCCTGTCCTCATAATTTCATTACTTCTCCTTTATTCAGGAGGGAGTCTTGTCACTCCTCTTTTTCCTTCCTCAGGTACGTAGAAATTCCATGTTAGACAAGGCATCATCTCTTGAGTAGCCAAAATCAACTGCTAGACCAGATAACAGAATAAAAGCACTTCAGAAAACATGTCTTGGGAGGCAAACCTGAGAGCTCGTGTTTCTCCAGAACTCTGTTTTTCCTGACTGGAATCACAAAGTCTTATTGCTTTGAAGAAAGAACTAAAAAATCCCTACCCGCTTGCCCTAGATCTGCCAGCAGATCATTTCTGCTGCATTCTTCCTGCCAGAGGACTATGAAAACTGAGCAGTCTGAGCTATGCTTACATTAAGTATTCGTGGTGGATGATACCTTTATGGCTACATGGAAAATAATAAGAAACATCACACAAGGCATTTGGAAAGTTTGCACCAGGAAGAACACAGAAGGGGCAGTAGCTTGGTGCAGTCCAGCTCAGTGTCCCAAGGAAGAGACACGACATATTCAAAGATCTACAATCAGAAGTCCTGGAGCATTTGAATCTGTTGCATAATTTTAATGGGACATGAGATAGAAACTATTCTCTACCGGGCATGTTACAGAGACTGTTACAAAGTTTCTAAGTAGAAAGAAAGAAAGAAATGGCATGAGACTAGAGGATAGAGGAGAGACGCTCTAACTGGAAGGAGAGACGTGGTTTGAATTCAAAGCATTAGACTGGCTCTCTCTTAGTTTATTTTATATATATTTTATATTAAAATATTAGACTGGCTCTCTCTCAGTTTATTTTACTACAAAGGTCTAAGACTTTGGCCCAATAAATTAGGGCTGAAACCTGCGGCACCTTCATCAGCAGTTATGCAATTACACACTGTACAACTAAAAACTCTAATGAAAAACTTCACTCTAAAGTGCTTCAAAAATGGTTCTTAAACTCATATGTGATTACTTTTAGCAGTTTCAAGAGCACTTTCCTAATTAATTGCTCCATGTGCCTAGATTTCTAAAAAAAAATTCTATTTTTAATTATTGAAAATAATTTTTGAAGAACTAAATCCACTACTAGAGTGTAGAAAAATATCAAACATAAGCTCTGGGTGCTCTATACAGCAAATAGGAAAGCATTAATTTGAGTGTCAAAAGAGACTGGACAGAAAAAAAAATGAGGCCCACTGAATAACAGTTAATCATGGCTTAACTAGATTAGCATTAAAACTAAGAGATAAATTAATCAGAAGACATGAAGTAGTACTGTCCCTCTCAACACCAACATGAACAGAACCAGCAAATTTATCTTTGACAAAATAGAAACACCTCTTGTAATTAAAGAAAAAGCAAGGTAATATTTAATTAAAGCAGAACAAAACACTATCACCAATAGCAGATTGAAGGAGAGATGGATGAAAGGTACAGAAAGAATAAAATTGAGATGTGAAAAAAACTATAGTTAAAACAAAAACTTATGATAAGAAAAAACCTAAACATGTCAACCCCAAACATTTTCCTTAAGGAAACTCTATAGGAATAAACTCACTAGAAGTAAACTGAAAGACTCAGGAGTGAATTAACAAGATATTCACTATCATGGAGCCAGCCACTGACTATTTCTTTTGTTTTTAAATATTTTTAAGACACTGATTTGCATTCTAATACTCTCACAGCTATGGACACTTCAAAGCAAATGAATAAATTTTAGCTACATCTCAAAACATTTGGTATGTTCGTTTTTCAGTGCAAATTATATGTAATTTGTCATCAGTTCATATCCTCCTGCTACTAATTGATTAGACAACATTTCAGAAAGCAGCCACGCCAAAGTAGCTTGGGAGTTGAATTTCAGAAGGGAGAGGAAGTGGGAAATGGGCCATTCAGTGTTTCTCTCTTGGAAAAATACAGTATAATTTTCAAGCAAGCATCTTTAGAGGTTTTTGCTCTTTTCAACACAGATCTACTGCCATGGGTAGCTGATGTTATTCCTGCAGAATTGTGTACCATTAAGGTGTTGAACAGTGCAACAAATTTCTTGGTATCTTGGTTCTAGATAGTATGATGCATTTCTCTAGGACAATAACAGACCTGCCGCATTGTGTACTACACTTGTTTTGTTTCCATTTTTTGATTCTACAAGCAACCTTTCTGCTCATCTGAGCAGACTTCACAATTTACCATCACTATTGCCTTCCCATTTCAAAAATAAGCTGCAAATTTAAATTGCTTTTATCATTATGCAGTGGTAAAACAATGTTTTGAAACCATGTATAAATTCAGAAAGCAGTTTTCCAGCCAAACAAAATCAGACATTTGAAGAAATGAACATAATTGAATCCAGAAAACATGCAGGTTCACTCTTCCACAAAGATTCGTTTGATTCTAGATTATACATTCCTTGGAGAAAAAAAACCAAACCACAAGTCAAAATAGTTTATTGATTAGCAACAGACTATGAAGGAGGATGAGCCAATGTTAATGCATTACCAGTGATAAGGACACCTAGGAAATATTTTATGCCATTCACTAAGATAACAAAATAAAATAACTTTTATATCAGTTTTTTCTTTGACTGAGAGCATTTTGATGCATGGCATTGATTAATACATGGGTTATAGCTCTAAGTTTCCATCTGACCACTCAAAATCAACAGAAATTTTATTGCTATTCAACCACTGCCAGGCAAAAACACAGGTAAATATAAATCACAATGTTATCAAAAGCCTACAGCAGTCAGAAACTGGATATAAAAAAAAATCAGAAAGTTTTAGCCAGGAACAGTTTATCAGTGATAAATAAGCAATATGCCACTGAGTCTTGCAACATCAATCAGGAAAGAACTGGCTGAGACAACGTTAGTCTGACTAATACCTTAGTTAACAGTCCACATCAGAGACCTCACTTCACCCTCAGTGCTCATAACTAAATATTTAGTCCTTCTACTCTGCAAGCCCCTGTCAAGGTCAGGACAGTTCTCATGGCCACTGCCAGTGCCAGAGGCAGAGGAATGAGGGAATTGTCACACACATATCATTACCAGGCGCTGTGTAATCTGTTCACTGCACACATCATTATCTTTCACATTAAAAGCATCGTAAGGTTAAACAATATAGAGCAGAAAGCTTCCCTACCAACTGATACACACAGGAACACATTCAGACATAAGATACAGATGGATAACGTTGGGCTGTTAGTGCTGGGCATCTCTGATAGCTCTATCATCAGGTATTTTGCATGCACAGTTTCAAATTACAGTGAATTAATATTATGATTTTTATCAGCAGATAAAATTAATTCTTTCATTGTCAAATATTAGCTCTCTCTTTCATCTTGAAATACATGCATGAAATACTGAGGACACAAGCAAGACTTACAACCATAGCAAGAGTCTGTTAATTCCCTCAGACACTATTAATGTTTCAAAATTTAAAAAATGCACAAATCATTTGTACAGTACTTTCTTTTCCAGAGACTTGTTCACTCAGAACACTCAGACTTGAATTCCAGCTGACAAAACATTTGGATGTAAAGTTGTTTAATTAAATATTATCTAAGTCTCTGATTTGGAATATATGTGATCACTCTTAAGTTTGTCTCAATTTTTAAGTGACTTAATCAAATTAAGGCCATTGGAATTCTAAAGCAGAAAGGTTAAGCAAGGATTTGATCTAATTTAACTAACTCAAACTTGGCCACTTAGTGAATTCAAAGAGATGAAAACTAATTTAATTAATCTACTTTAAAAATCAATTTGGATTAGTTTTCCTGAATGACCCTGTGTAGACAACCCCTCATTCTCCTAACACGGATAAAAGTATTACTCTGCTAGCCTGCACATATCGATACGAGATGATTAGCTCTCAAACAACAAATTGCAGAATCAGCTAACAAATATACCAGCTGACAGCAAAATTATTTACTTCTCCAGGCCCAGCCTGGAGAAGAGAAGGCTCTGGGAGACCTTCCAGCAGCTTTCTAGTACCCAAAAGATGCCTACAGGAAAGCTGGAGAGCAAGTTTTTATAAGTTGATAAGACAAATTGTAATGGATTCAAAACATAAGAGGGAAGGTTTAGAATGGATATTAGGAGGAAGTTCTTTGTTGTGAGGGTGGAAATTCTTGACTGTGAGGCACTGGAACAGGTTGCCCAGAGAAGCTGTGGATGTGCCATCCCCTGAAGTGTTCAAGGCCAGGTTGGAAGAGACTTTGAGCAACCAGGTGTAATGAAAGATGTCCCTGCCAAAGGCAGAGGGTTTGGAACTAGACGGTCTTTACGTACAGATCCCTTTCAACCCATTCTCTGAGTCTGTGATTCTGGCTAAGTACTAATAACTGCTACTGAAAGAGCAATGGAGAAACACCAACCAGCCAACATACAAGCACACTGTTTACTTAATTCCAGGTCAGCATCAGTGACAGCTTTCAAGAGAGCCAAACAAAGAGATCAGATGGGTAATGCCACGTGTGGCTGTGTCCTGTCATCCTCAGGTATTGGATGGATACTCCCAGATCTGCATCACCTCCTACATGCCCTATACTCAACAGAAGCAAACAAGGTAGCAGGTAATAACTGGGGAGAGGGACATGGAGAAATGTGCCTACCCTGTTGTTGCTTGGCATCTGCCTTCTGGTGTACATTGAGTTTTCAGCAAAGGTCAGATTCGCAGTTTGCACCCACACTTGCATAGCTTGTCTGTTGGAGTACACAGAACTAAGATTTTCTATATTTTTTACAACCCCATAATGACTTCAACAATTCTCCATCACCTACTGTAACCCACCAAATTATTAGTTACAAGTAGGTAAGCCATTTCTGTAAAACATTGGACTTTTAGATCACTCTACAGCAGGTTCTTGCTCATTTCCTTAAAATTTCTCCCAAAGGTTTTTAGATTAAAATATTGACAGTTGTTTTAACTGGAAGCAAGCATAAAGTGATTTGGTGCCCATACACAAGTTTGCCCAATATCATCACATTTGGAGTTCCTGTTTTTCCTGCTCTGTTTGGGGATCGTAATTTTTAACACACACAGTTAAGAAAACACAGATGAATACAAACATTACTCAAATTTTCTTCCTCCTCTTTAAATTCAGCAGATATAAATATACAGCTAACAAGTAAATATTTAACAATGAATACGCATTCAGCCATTAAGATGATACTTGTTTACTTTTGCCTTGTGGCCTTTATGCCCTGCAACGTCTTTATTCTGTGCCATGCTTTGCCTGTTGTGCACAAGGAGGGGAAGACATTTTTCTACTCTGTTATTAATTGAAACATGTATCATAGATTCAACATCAATAGCAGAGGCAGGGGCAATAAAGCCACAAAGCATCAGCATCAAATGCTGCTGGAAGAGAGTAAAAAAGACTTAAGGGAAAGGAATATAGTCTCCTTCACACCTACTCCCATTGGGTGTGGACTGAAAAAAAGATGTATTTGAGTTACATGCAGCTCTTTTGTAACATCCTAACAGTAAAATACAGAAAAAAAAAAAAAAACCCAAAAAACAATTTTCATCTGCATTCTTTTATATACTAACACTCCTAATCAAATATGTACCTCATAATTATTTGACTCCCTGCCTTTCAGTTTTTATTGTTTCCCTGAATATTTTGAGTGCATTAATCAAATAATAAAGTCAACAGGAAAAGAGATTTTTCTCATAAAGAAAATACATTATTTAGTGAATCAGATCACATCTGTTTTTCTAAAATTTATACTCAGATGCTTCTCTGAGAGTAATTTAGATTTAAAAAAAGGATGCCAAAACAAATATGTTTTAATGTATCCTCAAAAAATCCCAAGTTTAACCCAGGGTCCATACTGTTCTTTAACCACCTAGAACCTTAGCTGGTTCTTTAACCACCTAGAGCAAAAAATGCGGTATTTTACAATGTTTTCATGGCTAGACACAGAGCAGAGGTTTAAAATGTGATTTTGAAGTGTGACATGAACCCAAGAGGTTTTTCTTCCATTTAAAACCTGTAGCATTTTAGGAGCTCACATCATCTCTTGACTCTCTAATGTTTATGTACTATAATGAGCATCTTCAAATTGGTGAAGACACACATCTGAACAAATTATATTCAGAAGAATCATGTAAATAGACTGAGGAAAGAAAAACCTAAGTAAACCCATTTAAGCTCCAGTGTTAACAACCAGCAACTCTACAACTTTCTCATACATTAGAAATTCACCACCCTCTGTCATCATTACTCTCTTAAAACAACTGTGTAAGGTTTTGCACATTAGATATCTGTGTGCAGGTACATCTGTACACACTCACATCTAAGAAGAACTGTTTGACCTGAACACAAATCCAACCGTGAACCACAAACTTTTTTATTGCCACTACCGAAACAAAAACATAAATAGACGGAATAAGGATGCCCAAGTGGCTGTTTCATTAAACTGGATTCTCTCACACCTCTTCAGAGTATTGTAATGGCAGTCATCAATTCTGGCATTCAAGGACAGCAAATGATTTATAGCCGACTACACTAAACTAATTAAAAGCAGCTTGCACAGTGCAAGATGAAAATACCATCATCTGCTCAAAGCAGGGCACTGGTGACACCTATGCTGCAGAAATATTTACAAGCAAGCTTCTTACCTGTTAGAAATGAATACACAGCAAGCCAAAGACAGTATTCCCAGTGTTCACATGGATGACAGATTTGTCATTCAGGATAATCAGATTAAAGGGAAAACAAGATGAAAATAAATCAAGAGCTCTATATTCAATAATACTATTTACACTCCCATGTAGTACTTTTCCTTAGTAAATATAAAAGCCCTTGATTATAATTACAAAAAGTTAACAATTAACCTATTTCAGAGTATAATTTACCAACTTTCTATGCTAAGAAGAACTGCTGACTTCTAATGAGACTATTGCAAATAAATTTAAAATTTACCACAACTTCATAGAAACGCCATGGGGAAAGCATTGAGGATATCGATGGCAGTGTATTTTTCCTTTCATTCTATACACTTTAGGTCTAATTTAAGGATTCTCTTTTCTCTGGCACAGCAAGTTGCCACTACCTCTCTTTTGAAAGTTGCAATCTTCCCCAGGTATTGCTGGATGCAATCAGCAGGAGTCACAGCCAAAGGCAACAGGCAGAGTTTATGTGCTGTGTGTCCTGGCCAAACAAGGAGACACACAAACAGTATGAACAGTAAACTTGTTTTCCTAGGAGCAGTGTACAACCAGGCTTGCAATCAAGACAGAAAAAGGCTTGTGCAAGGCTAGAGTAGTACCTTATGTGCTGCCTAAATTTCTTGGGAATGCTTATGAGATAAAGCAACACCTGTTCGGACCAGTGGTATCCCTAAAAGTGCATGGAGGAGGCTCAGCAAGACCACTCTGTTATTGGGAGAGACTGTTGAGTAGATGGGGGTAACAAGAGTCCCCTACACCTGAAGCACCAGATTTTCTAAATTGATCCAAATTTGTGCCACATGTTATCATTATTTTCTCTACAGAACTTGCCTGGAGTTTTCAGCTCAACTTGAAAACAGATAAACAACTTCAAAAAATATCCGAACAAAGAATCTAAAGAATTTCTGCAGTAAACTTTCTAGTTTGCTGCTTATTTTTCTCCCAAGCTTTTGTGTAATGCAGCACACAATTTCTGTTCACTTACAACTATGTAGAAATATACCAAGCACTTGATCATACTTGGCAAATTAACAAAATCTAATTTACATATTTGGTTTTATCATGCTATAACACATGCTAACAAGGAATTAATGATTGGTACTTCTTATGTCAAAAGCAAACGCTATAGCAAGTAATATGTAAAATTTAAAAGTGGGCAAGTGGAAGAAACACAGAAGTATTTAAGGTGCCACATATGGTAGAGAAAACTAAGATAGGGGGGATAGAAGTGTGCAAAGTACATAAGGTACACACAATCAACCACTGAAGACATATTGCATTGACTGTTTGCATTTTATTATCCTGAAGAAAAAGGCAATAAAGAACGAAACTGAATGACAAAAGTAGTATATATAGAATTAATAAAGATACAATTTAAATATATTTTTAATTTAATAAATTATTAAGGGTGGAGTTTAAAATTTCTAAATCATGTATAATTAACCATGGAGGCTGTTGCCTGTATATACATGCAGAAAAGATATTGACATATGCACATCCATTATCCATGAAATGAGATTACAAACTCAAAGGAACACTCAATTACAACATAAGATAAAAAGACCATAAACTCCTGCAGTGCTTCACAAAATAATCCATGACAAACGCTTACTGTGCAGCACCACCAGATGTGAGACATTGGAAAGAAGATGTTACTGGTTTGTTCTAACACAGCTATTCCTGATTTTCTGGAAAAATCTGACCTCTTCAAAAAACACTCCAAAGCTGAAAAAGGTTTTGAAATGAACACACGAAAGGGTAATACTGTGTTGAAGCACCCAAATATAACTACTTTTTTAGGCAACAGGAAGAAGATCTACATAGAAAAAAATTCTTTGGTATCACAATATTCAACTTCAGAGTCATAGACAAAAGGACAGTAGCTCATATGAATGCTAGGGACATCCTGGGATAACACAAGAAAGGCTTTTAAGCCAGCTATTTACAATTGAAAATCTGTTAATTAATAGAAAGCCTGAAGGGATAACAAAGGATTGATGACACTCCAGTAAAGGATGAAAGGCAGCACTTTCCTCTCAAGGAAGACTTTTTAGAGGTGGCATCAGCAGAGGACAACTGTCCAAAATTCACCATGACCCTGCCTACCTCAATTTTCTCCAACGCCACTATAAATCAGGCCAGTATTCTTCCCCCAGGAATCCTGCCAGCTTCCAGCCCAACTAGATGGCAGAGAACAGATGAAAAAGACCCAGAAGGCAATGGGAGGCTGTGGTGTCAGGGAGGGACCAAACCAGAGTCTTTAAATCCCCCTTTAGCAATGGATCCCTGCCACATGAGGCAGTTCATTTACAGAAGGCACATGAGTTGAGGGGAAAACACATGATGGTAGTGAGACAGGATTTTGGTTTCATTATGTCCCCTCCAGAAGCTCACTGAGAAGGAAATGCAGCTGGTGCTCACACCCCAAATCCCAAGGTCAGTGTAGATGTGTGTTCTTCCCCCGCAGCGCTGGCCGACGGCTCTTTGGCCAGGAAAACACCAACCAGCACTCATTGGGATCCCTGGGGACAGAATCACAGGGACACCATGGCTGCATGAACTTGTCACCTTTAAGAGCAGTTTTTCTTCCAGCACAGAAAGGTGGCCCTGGGAGGAGACTTTCCAGCTGTCTGCATGGGTGTGTGAGTTAAAAGGTACTATAGAAAACACTTCAGCTGTCACTCAGCTGCACAGCCCTCCATCCCCTTCTCTGCACATTCACGCAGTGGTTGCATATCCATCAGGAGTGGCCAATATGCCATGTAACAGGTGAGAGGTGCAGCTTCTCAGCCAAGCCTGTATGGGCAAAGCTAATGTTTTATTTGGGAACCCAACATTTTTCATTTAATAAATTATTAAGGATGGAGTTTTTTAAATTTCTAAATCATGTATAATTAACCAGGGAGGCTGTTGCACATATATACATGCCCTCTAGTGCATGCATATATATATTACCCTCTAGTGCTGAATTACAGCTCCAGTCTCTAAAATCTACAGCATGGACAGCAAACTGCCCCTATTCACTACTGCCCTGCAATAGCCTGTACACAAGCCCCTGCCTACATTTTCAGCGATAGTGAAATTGTCTGCTTGCAGCTTTCTCACACAATATGTCACAGTTCTCCAGCCCTGCAACACTTAGACAAAGGTGACTACACTACCAGTCCCTCACATCTACATTTGTTGCTCCTTTTTTTTTTTTAATGCACAACTAAAAATTGCCTTCTCCTTCTCTTTGAACTCATTTTTTGGTGTGAGGCAACCAACCTTAGATTGTGCTGCCCTTTGAATCAGCCCTTCTCTTGATTTAGCATTGACCATCGAAGATGCAGCAGGCATGAAAGGTCACATCATCAGAACTCCTTATCTTTAATCAGACATCCATTTCTCCCTCTGCTTTAATTGCTTTGCATCTCATTTTAGATCTTAGTAGATGTTTTATCCCTTTCTTGATTTTTCTTTTCCTTTCTTCTGTTCCTTTATGTGACAGAAAGCTCATCTGCACACACAGAGCAATTACTATTTATTTCTGTACCTATGTTATTTAGGCCTGCACAGGGTTCTCAGAGAATAAAATCCATGGAAAATAAAATAAACTAAAATAGCATATAATAACATAACATAAAAATAAAAATAGTATGTAATATACTCTGCAACCTCTTACACTACATTTTTGAGGACAAGCAAAGGAACCTGAGATTAATATCTGGTAATGAACAGAAAAGAAGCAGGAGATGAGAAGGGTCCAGTCAATAATCCTTGATGGGCTGGTATACTGTAAAGATCTGTTCAAGTGTCTTTTACAACTGAGTGAACCTGACCACACTGCTCTTTTGAACTCTAGCCTCCCACACACAGCAAAAGAAATGGAAGAGCAGTCTCACTGAGACCAAACAGTCTTTTAGCTCAGGATCTTCAGCAACAGGATAAAGTGATCACATAGAGGCACATTCCAGGGATATGCTCCCAGCTGGATGCAGATCAGCACTGTCCTGAATCACAAGCACATCACCTGTGTGCTTTGACAGAGATTTTTCTGTGTTCGTTGACACATTTTTATTCCATTTTACTCAATTTCACTTTGTTTTCTGAACCCATGTAAATGTCTGGAGCATGCAATATCCTTGACCACACAACACAGGAAGTATCTCCCTTTGTTCTGAACCTGACATCCATTAGCTTTGTTTGTTGCCTCTGGCATCTGGTGAGATACGTCCTGAAACTGTTCACCTTCTCCACCTGTACTTATTATATTCACTGCTCTATCCTCTCATTCCAAGGACGGTAAGTCCAGCTTTATTTAATCACTTAGTTGTGCAGAATTGCTTTCACACCTTTTTTTCCTCTTTATTATCTGCATTGTACTTTCTGCAGTTCTATTTATTCACTGTCAAGATGGAGCGGGGACAGAACCATTCAAGTTATAGGTTTCTGCAGCTCTGCCTGCTTTGTTTTTTCTTCTCCACATAATCACCCCCAATATTCTGTTTCTTGGACTACATTGAGCAAAGAAACAATGTTTTTATGGAATTACCTGTTATAATTTGAAGATTTTTTTCCTTTAATGGAAATAGAATGTTGAAGAACTCACTGCCACTCCCATAAAGTTAGGATAATTCTTCCTTTTCAATGCACTCTTCAATATTTCATCTGCCATCCATCACCCAGTCACAGAATATTTTTAATCATATATTTCAAATTAGCATTAAATTGAGTAAACATCCTTCTTACCTGTTAGCATCACTTAGTGAGCTTGCATAACTTTGGTTATATTAAGCAGAAAATAAGCTTTCAAAACAAACAACAAATACCTGTTAGCTCAAGTAGCATTATTCCACCCTCCAGCAAGAGTTTACTCAGATGATTTATTACTCACACACTGCTGTTACACAGTGCTGTAATGCCTTGGTGTGCTCCATTCTGCCTGGGCGCAATCCACATAGATTTTCCTTTCTCCCCTCCAGGTAAATTTGTTCAGACAGGCTCAAAACAACATTAACAACGTACTATTTTTACACTATCCAACAAAGCTAAAAAGCATTTCACAGGAATGATTTCAAGTATTTGTAGATGCTTTGTTTTCCTTGTAATTAATTTGACTCTCTGCCTGCAATACACGTCAGCAGCTGACACACCAGAAGATACATGCAAAGCAGCAGCATGTATAGGTCACAAAACAATACATTAGTGAAGAGAAAGGTGAGGTGAGCTAATGGATAGTTTTCCCTTCTGTGATCCTCTAAAAAGAAATATTTACCCTTCTAAAGAAATGAAAAGGTATGTAAAAATCTGTGACTGACAAGAATTTTTACTAGTTCACTCATGAAATTTAAACCTTTTTTACATTTCCCCCTGCTTTTTCCCGCTCCGAAGGCTGGGGGGATAAGAGCTTTATTTACCTGTTTATTTTCTTCTCCACACCTAGGAGCTTCTGAGAATATTACAGGTTTTAAAGTAATAGGACCATGCCTAAAGTGTTGGCAGCACAAGGCCAAGCTATGGGCCCCTGGAATACAAGCTCTCATGCTGGGCTGGTGCCACAGCCATGCAGTGGGGTGCAGCACAGGAGCAGCTGGCAGTGCACACCCTTTTTGGGCAGTTCTTAAACCACCCAAAGAAGCAACTGCAAAGCAGAGGCAGAGAACCACAGAACGGTAAGAAAAATCAGTCAAAAATCAGTCTTGAGCAGGTTAGGAAAGATGATAAATTTCAACTCAGTGAAAAATTAACTTGGGAAGCAGAGCACTGTTTTATGTGCAGGATTGATTTATCCATCCAAACAGCAAGTCAAAGTCTCCAACAAAACAAATCCCCACTTGCTCTTTCTGGATGCACAAACTGGGCACCACATGATTACAGCAGAGCATTCAAGATCCCAAGTCTGGCAGCAATTCCCACAGGCAGACAGACCTAAAAGATGTTTCATGAATGTGCAAAGTCACAGGCTGAGTTTGTCCAGGCAGTTGACACAGAAACTAAACACAGGCACTCCATTCTCTGGCACTCCTTGCTCACCACTGCACACAAAGTCATGCCACAGGCAGAGGTGTCTAGAAAGGAGCACTCGACAGGCAGCACCTGTCTGCTACCCAGCCAGCTCTTCAGCTTGAAGTGCACATCTTCTAAAAATATCAGTGGGCATTTGTTTTTTTTAAAAAAACTGTATATTCATGCATCAGCAGATATTTTAGTTGCCGGACAAAAGCCAAACTGCCCTGCTGTTAGCAAGCTGTGTCAAAATGGAAATGCATATACAAATTATTGAAGTGTTAAATCATGCAGGATGTGTGCTGTCCAAAATATTAAAGGGTCAGACAACTGTAGGGCACAAATATATGCATCTTTAATTTCAGGTTAAGATGCAGGCTTCCAAACTTATGGAACAAGTTTACATATTTCTTACCAGCCTTCTACACATCTAAATTCCTGAATCCATGCGTCAGGTGCCACCCCAGTGGCTGCTATGGATCATGTAACAGGTCTAGTTTGCTGCACAAGGTCCAGCTTCCATGGTGAGGAAAAGGAAGGGAGTCCTCAGAGAGGAGCTGTGGGCAGGCACACCCTGTGAGTGCCTCTGGCTGTAACCAGGACATCTGTGCATATAACAAATGCAATTTGTGTCATAGTATGTATGATAGGATATATAACAATATGTCTGTACTCATGACAGAAGCAATGATAGTAAGTAGATCTCGTTGAACTAAGACATCTGAAACAGCTGAAAACTAGACGTCTGAGGCTAGTGGTATCTATTAGTCACTAACAGAATTTTTATTCACAAGTAGACATTACATGTTTATCCCATTTCTTTGTCCATTTGTGTACACTCCTAGGAAAAGACAAGTCAGCATTACCTTCTAACCAGCTTCCCTTTCTTCACACAGCACAGTAGACAAGCACAAGACCAAATGATTGCAGAGCCATGGCAATCTGTGTAGATGCTGTCCAAATGTTACCTACTGCAACAGATATAACATCACCAAAAAAAAATTAAGGTTTCTTTTCTTGATCTTGAAATGCTAATCCTGGAAAACAGCCATCATGGATATTCAGGGACTACACCCGCACAGGCAATGTTAGGTATACACAAGAATAAAAGAGATTACACTCCTAGAGGTGTGGATCAGATTCTGCAGTGGACTACCTTTTAGAAATTTCCCATATTCTTTTTATGCTCAGAGTTCCTGGTTCTCATAAAACCTAGATTAGGGCAGTCTAACAGAAGCATGCTCTTACTTCACAAACAAAGTGATTTGTGGTGTTTCACTTCAGAGGAAGATTAGTTCCAAAAACTGAAATATGGCATTCAGCCCCTGAAATCCAGCTAACACATCTTTTACAGACTCACTTAACTTCTGGCTTCTGATAGGCATGAAACTACTGTTTAAACAGAAAACAAAGAAAAAAAAAAAAAGGGGATTTCACCTAAAGATGGGAGAGATAAAATTGGAATTAAATACCACTAAGATCTAAGAAAAATAGGTTTCCTTAATATAAGGTTGAACTGCTATAAGTGACCTTGTAATGTTAAAGTGCACCTTGATTTAGTAAAGCTGCTCCTTAACAGGCTTTGTGAATCAAAAGCAATGAATAATTTTTCCCCACAGCTATTATAAGGTAACACTTTCAAAACAAAATTTTAAAAGAGGCAGGAAAATGAACTATCTGCAAGTCATTAATGGGACAGTGATGGTGAAATATCAGCAAGCCAAAACTGTCTACCCCAACCAATTTACTACTTCTAATTGCTTCACTTAACCCTCCTAAACAAACAAACAAACAAACTAATGTATAAGGTTAAAAGGCAGGCAATATTTTGCAGGTTGGTTACTAGAGAGGAAATTGGGAGACTGGAGTTTAAATCGGGCTGAGCAATGACTAGGAGGGCATGAGGACAACCTGAAGAGCTTCTTGCTGCTCTGCACTTGTTCTCAAGACTGAAATCCCTTCTCTGCTTTTCCTCTGGGTAATAAATATGTAAATACAACCTGGTGGCAGAAGTATAGAGTGTGGGAATTAAATAAGACTCATGGTGAGAGCTGAAGGAGCTGGTTACAGAGCAGCCAGGCTATGCTAAATAACCTTTGCTCTCCCTGGGTATGGTCTACTGCAGAACACTTTCTGAGAGAAACCTACTAAAACAGTATGTGCAGCCATGGCTTCACTCCTAATGTCCCAGAATAGATCAAAAAGAAGGATTCAACCAAGTCAACGATGGAGAAAAACTAATTTCATGGTAAAATAATTCTAAAATGTATTTAAGGTACATTGGTGAGGCTACTTTAAAGGGAATCTGCATTACAAAACATGTAAGGGAATTGAAGACTATATTCTCATGTTCTGCTGCTGCTAAAAAAACAGTTATTCTTTATCACTTTCTGACTATAGCATTTTATGTAAACAATTTTCTGAGAAGAATACTTCTTCCTTTCTTCACTGTTTTGGTTTGGGTTTAGTTTTTTAGACAGAATAGAAGGCACTGCTGCTTTTCCATCACCCAGATTTTCTATTTTCCTCTTAGAGGACACAGAAACATAAAATGAAGAGAAAAATTGAAAATAACATTTTAACTTATGAAAAAGCAACTGTCTAAATGTGAATCCCTAACACCTGCCTAAGAGAAGTTACTTAGAACAAATATAAAATTGTGTTTTCACTTCTACATATGACAAAACCAGGGGTCACTGCAGAAAACTTGTCAAAGCAGCTGCAGCTGAATTTTGCACATTTAGAGAGCGAGAAATGGAAGGTAGTTCTGCACTCCCAGCTACAGCAAAAGCATCTCCTGGAAACACAGCTTAATTTGTTAACAAAAATGGAACAGCCAGGCTTTCAAACCTGTGGTTTTCCAAGCACAGAATATTCAGTGTTTGAACAATACCTATGATCCTGAAATGAGGAACTTAATTCTTGACTAGAACACAGAATACCTGAAAATAACACTCTAGATCCTAGATTGCTAGTGTATTCGCTACCAGGTAAAAAAAATCCAACAATCTATCAAATTGTTAGTACGTGAATATTTTAAACAGAAGTGTAGCATATTTTGCTTTAAAAAACCAGAATTATAAGGGGGAAAAAGACCAACAGACAAGAAACATACATACATTTAACAAAGAGTTTATTAAGGCGTAACAGTGTCATTCGAAGTCCAAATTTCTGATAATGCTCTTTTATGTTTGCAATATCAAATTGCATTACAGAAATTACTTATCAAAAAAACATTTGAAATATAATATTTCTCTCATTTATGTATCTTGTAACTGGAGAAGCAAGTCCTTTAACCGGAGAAAGCCAAATTATTTAAATTATATCACTTTTCTGTAATTGCGAAGTTTTGTTATCATTAAATGATGCTACTAGATTTATCATAACTCAGATGTAACACTGAATTTTCATATGAGAGCAAAAAAGAAGTATTAATTTAATTTTCATTGTTAAAAAGAAAAAAAGAAAAGCTGAAATGGATCACATGCGGAAATAAATTGGTTCATTTTCATTTCATGCATATTGAGAAATTAAATAGTAAAAATGGTGAAATATGACACCACTCAATTATAATTTTTTTAACACCTGTTACTGGCATGTAAGATGCATTTCACTGTAAGAATTTCCAAATTATTTACCAACTCCTTGGTCAGTTACCCTACCAAGGCTTTGCTTGCTTACAAAAAAAGCTATGGAAGAAGACCATAAATAAAGGAGCATTTTTCTTCCCTTTTTAAAACAAATTTTACTCTACCATGCTCTTTTATAGGCACGAGTTTATAACAACAACTTAGCCAGTTGTTCTCTGTGTATCCTTTCTCATCCCATCACATACTGGAAATATGAAGGAAATCCCATAAACACCAGGTTGTAGCACATCCTGACAGGTGTGATGTGATCTGCACTGCAGACAAGTCAACCCCCATTTGATTCCTGACACTGATCCATGTCACCTGTCCAAGGAGCACCACTGGTCACTACAGCAATGCTGCTGAGATCAAGCACTACTTATGCTCCACAGCGGTAAAATGCAATCATCTCTGCCTGCAATACTCCCCACATAGCCACGATTTTTTTCTGCCTGTTTTTCAGAAGAAAATTTTAAGATTATGGTTATTTTCATGCTTCTAGTTAGGATTATTATTAGCTCCTTGGTTTTCTTGCCTTGAAGGGATTTCCTAGGTGATAACATAGCCTTGCTCATGCACTGTCTTAAGCCACAGATTGTGCTGCTTCTGCCTATGTTCTGTATTAATTTCACCAGCTCCCCCTCTAGTCTCTGTTTGTTCTGCTAATGGACTTGCTGCCACAGCATACATAAAGTAATACTAATATGATCAGGAAAATTCAAGTCCCCAAAACACAATCTCAAAACGTTTTGCTTTCTGTAATGGGTTGTTACTATAGCAAGTCAGAAATTTTGCAGCTGAGAAAATGCCCAGAGCCAACAAATAAACCCAAAAGAGAAAATTGGACACTGTAGCTTGAACACCCGATATATCTGTGTGGGAATCTGAGGTGTTTGTTAAAAAAGAAACAAACTATGCTGCATTATTGTTCATTCTGAATTTTAATCATTTGCTTCAGATAATGAGAACACACTGATGACCTTTTATAATTAGACTAATAGACTCCCTGTGCAAAGCACTTGAGTCCTATCCGTTGTGAAGCGTTACTTTTGGACCACATGACTGAGCTCAAATGTGGCTCTAGGCAAAGCAATTAATCTCAATTTATCCCAATTTCTCTCTAAGAAGTTATACTGTTACTCTTTTATCTCACAGACACTGTGAGTAGTGTTGGTAAATATTCTGAAGGTGAAATTTTCCATCAGTGCTCTTCCAAACACCAACCGTTAGCCCAGGATGGCTTTCCTCAGTTCTCCCTCTCACACAGGAGGGACGACACATTGCTAAAAACAGATGTGTTTCAAACAAAATGCTTACAAAGAGAAAATCACTATGTGCAGGCAAAGGAAGAAGGGTAAAACTTGCCAAAATTAATAAGAAATATTATGCTCTTCTAAAAAAAAAAATGGGGGAAATTCAAGAGACTTGGATAGCCTTGTACATATTTTACCAAAACTCATTTTCTATTGTACCTCAGAGGCACTTGATGATGATGATATTTCCACGGCTGAATTAACATGGCCAGCATTCTGCAAAGTAAATAGGCTCCTATTGATTAAATTAAGCATGGGGTGAACTTAAGCTGTTTTATCTGACCCTCAGTGAATGTTTTGCTGGCTGGGAATGTCCTGAAAGAGGAACAGAAGTGCTTGGAATCGATACTGTCCAAACCAATTTTTTTTCACTGTTATCAAGGACAACCCTGTAATTAAGAAGCAATTCCCTTAAACTGTCCAGCACAGTACACAAGGATGACTGCATAAGACAACTTCTCAGAGACACAGTTTGCACCTTGCCTCATGGGTTTGAATAATGTTATCATCCAAGCAGACTCTCAAGTGTACATAAAAGGCTTCACTGCAAATAAATTTTTGGTCCAAAGAAAAATGCCTTTCATATTTACATGGCGTCATCCTGATGAACTCAGGCTATAAGCAGGTATCATCTTGAAGAAGTCAGGACATGTTAGATAAATTACATAAAACCAAGTTAGTCTGAGCTGTTAGGCTGGTAATAACCTTAGTAACTAGGAAGTCCTAGCTACATCACAGAACTATAGGTAATTTACTTTAATCCACAGAGATAACACTGGTTATAGATTTGCCTAATAACCACTGCAATATTTTGGCCTGTGAGATGGTGTCTCAACATATTCCAAAAGCATATTCATTAATTTCTTCACATAAGTAACTGTGACATGTTGTCACAATGTACCTGTTCCATCCATGGTTCCAACAGAGACCTCCTTCCCCAGATCTGAGGTTTGCAGAACATTGTGTGTGTGCTTGGCCTTGTTGTACCTCCTCACTTCCCTCTGTATTTATATCAAGGAGTGAAACAGTTTTTTGTGCCCAGAATTCATAAAATTAAAACAAAACAAAACAAAACAAAACAAGACAAAACAAAAACTCCTGAAATTTAAATTTCAGTAAGATGTAGAAATGATTACTAACCAGAAGAAGATGCAAAATGTTTACCTTGAATTTCTAAAGGAGAGTTAATTAATTGAAACACCCCCAACACAGGTTTTTCTCTTTTTTTGTTGTAATTTTTTTCCTTTGGGGTTTTTTGCTTGTTTCAGATCTAGTTCATCCCTATGAAACATGAACTGTTCTATAAGCTGGCTCTAAATTTGCGGGAATTTGGAGTTACAAGTCATTTTATAAGAAATAAGCATTATAATAGAATATAAATAAATCATAATGATGTTCAGCTAAACAGGTAAATAATGCTAAATAGTAAGGTAAAATTATATACAGTGCTTGAAAACAAGTCCATGACAAATGTTTGAATCTAACAAGTTTGTTCACATGAGGTATTTATCAGAATTACCACCTGTCTTGGCAAAGACTATTGATTATTTAGTAATTCTAGTAATTAAATGGTTTAGTTTCTAACAGTAACTCGGAAATGATTTGCAAATCATTTTTGGCTTGTGTGTTGCTTACTGAGAAGCTCTTTTCAGAATATTAAATTGAAGAAATATGTATTTTAGAGAAGAAATTTACCTATAAACCTGATGTATTTCTGTTGTGTATCTCACAACAGAAATACATAGGAAGGGTGCATAGAAAGGACTTCTCAGAATGAGTAATAGAGCACAGTAGCTTGGAAGAAATGAAGCACTGTAATTCTGCCTTTTTATTCATACTACTCCAATGCCCTGCAGACCCACTGCATCTCACCAAGCATTTGAATAATGTGTGGTTCCTGAAGTCCTGCAGCTCCTTCATGGAACATCATCAACTTTATAAAAAGGAAAGGAGTTTCAGGTGAAAAGCAATTGCTCAGGTTAGATGGTGCATTAAAAGTTATTTCAGCTGCAAGACAGAACGGGTAAACTGTGGAAATGTTTTTTTAACAAAGGAGATTGAACATCATGAAATCACATAAGACCTGTGAGATTGAGATGTTTACCATTTATCAGGCAAGATAAACCAGGCAAAGCAAATATTAGTTAGAGATCAGAACAGAAGACAAAGTTCCTCCAAGTTCAGAAAGCATTTTACGTGACCACTGTTTTCCACCAATATTCAATCAGCCCCAGGGCAGATCCCCAGCAAAGTAACAGTAAGCTAAAGCAGTGATTAGAGACAAATAAATCTAAGCCAGTATTTATGGTTTATACAAGGCCTAATGATCATTTAATACTATGATTTGGCTAGGAATTGATGCAATATGAGGAACAGAGCAATACAAAATGAGTTTTTTAGACTAAGAGTGTATACACCGCTGTAATTTCAGGATAATATCGAAGATACTGATTTTAAGGAAAAATACTTTGTAAGCTTGGTTCCCTTCTTGTTTTAATACTTGCTTTATAAGTAAATACAGGATCAGAAACTTGTGTTAAGATTAGGTAGAGCCTGCTTGGAGCCAATGATATGCACATTAATGAAGATGCATTAGAGGATGTGACCTCCTCTACCCTGCCTTCCAAAGATGGTTAAACAGAGGACCACCAGCATCTATCTCCAAAACATACACACACAGACCCTACAGAAACCCCTCAGGTATACACAGGAGAGAAAACAAGGTGCCTTCTGCTTCTAAGGCAGAAAGGTATTCCAGGCTTAAAAAACAGAGGGGTAAGTCCAGGGAGCAGCACTGTGAGGAGAAGTTAATGGAGCTCTTGCTCCTGAACTGCCCTGATTTGCCACCCTGCAGCTACCTTATTAAGGAAGGGAATAAATGATTTGGACCAGAACAGAGGAATGCACAATTGTTCCATCCCATTTAAGTGATCCTAAACACTGCAATCCCCAGTGAGATACTGTGCTGAGACAGGGCAGTGTCTGGGCTGCTCAGGAGTCATGGGGAATGTATTGTGCACATCATTCTTTCTGTCACTTATATATAGAGTGATCTGTACACACTTCAGAGGTTCCTCAAAGAGTGGGATACTCAGAAATATTCAAAACTTGTGTATGATGTACAAACATCTCTGCTAAGACTGCTTGTAGTGCTAGAAATGTGCACAAGCAGACTTTCAGGCAATAAAGAAATTTAATTGGAGTTACATTAGTTAAAAATGCTTATGTATTTGGGGCTTGATGAAAATTTGGGAAAGATTAGGACGACACAAGGAGACTCCAACACTAAAATTCTTTGCAGGCACCACTTCACATCTATCAGCTTCATTTGGATTCAGCTCTTAGCTTTTTAAAGAGAAGAGAATCAGCTTAAAATCAGGTTAGGATTAGGATCCCCCATTGGCTGTAGGGAAGAAGAGACAATCCTTATTGCAAGCTTAGCAGGATAACTAGGAATGAAAGAGAACCCTTTACTCAACATAGGAAGATGCTATAAAGTCCGGGGAAGGAGAATCCACGAACTACTTGCATTCAAGAAAGGGAAATATTTTTAGAGTAACCCAGTAGAGCAAAACTTCATAAAGAAACAGATAAAGGTAACAAAGAATAAAATAGATATCCTTAGAACAAGGTGGATTTTGCTTTTCCCTTTAAACTCTCTATTTGAAACAAGTAAATGGAAACTGAAATAGCAACAATGAAACTTTTGAAGCAAGTATGTGAGGCAGAACCAAGGGCCCTACACTGAGAATGTTCTATGTGTAACTTTCTGATGTGGAAAAACAAAGCAGTAAATCAATATGAAAAATCCAAGTAAATAATTTTTTAGCAACCATAATGCCAGCCTTGCCCTTCTGAAACCTAATGCAGCTATTCTTCAACCAAAGGAAGATGCTGTGTAAGACCAAAGACTTTTTAATCTGCTTTTCTGTTCCTGACAGTGTCCAGTAATGAAGACTGAAAGATCATAAAAATAGGCCAAGCTTGTAATGTTTTTTTTCTTAGCACAGTGGAGATTTCAGTTCAGGGATCTCCTGATACAGAGATGGTATCTTTGTGTTTAATAACCCTCAGCAGTTTTTTTCTTCCTTTACCTTTTATTTTTTTTTCAACACATGAAGACTTTTAGCATTACAGAAGCAGTCTCTTGCCAAAAAAAAAATCAATATTTCATTAATTAATGTGAAAAATCGTCTTAATGTGTATATGTTGAACCTGTCACCTGCTGACATTTAATAAATCCAAGTTCTTATATTACAAAAGATAATGACAATCACGCCTCATGTAAAACCTTATTCAGCTAGAACATGGTTTTACAAGTGCTTCAAAGATCCCTTTTCCTTGAAAACCTAGACAAAAAAGCAATGCAAGACAAGTAAAAGTAGAATTTTTAATATATTGATTTCATTCTTGTGCCTTATTCTAGATGACTGCTTGGAATACAATCTTAAATGTTTCTTGTATATTAGGTTCAGAGTCATGCTAACACACATATATTGTTTGCATCTTAATTGTATACCAGTGGTTTATTCTGCAAGCAATAAACAAAAATGATAAGACATCCATGACTGCATAAACATGAAAGGACAGGACAGCATGAGCTGCCCCAAAACTCCCATCAGAGAGATAATGATCATGGGGAGCTTGCAGGAAAGGAGAAAAACCATGCCATAGATGCCACTAGTTAATTTTAAATTCTTCCTGTACAAGCAAAAAGCTAATTAAGTTTCCCTGCTTGAACAGCATTTATAGTTACAGTAACTTGTGTGTCTTTCTTTTTTAAGACAGAAAATACAGGCTTTATGAAGCCAGAGCATTTGCTGAAGTTGTCAGGTTAGTTCTGTGGTATCTTTATATTCCTTTTCCAAATTTTGAGAGGCTACAAAAATAGCATTTGCCAGAGACCCTACACTCTGTGTTATTGTAAAACCATAGCCAAGTGTTAAGTAGCTGCTATGATCAAGTAGTTTTCTGTTTACAGTTTCATATGACAATTTGCTTTTTAGTTCTCCCTCCATAACAAACCCAAAAAAGGTCATAAAATTGTTATGTAAAATAACATTCCCATTCTCTCTTAGTGGAATATCTTAGACTCAAATTTCTGATGGCTTCAAAGTCTTCAAATGTGAGTCACAGCTTTCTTTATTTTTCTTTTTTGCCCAGAAATATTAAGCGTTTTTTATCACTTGATGAACAATGTAATCACACAAAACCCACAGGGAAAAACACCCATGAGCCTTTCTCAATAATAAGATGTATACAAATGGCAACATTTCAGTGTCAAGAATTCTTTTAGATACTTTAGGAACTAAAAACAAGTAAAGCAATTCATTTCTCAAACACATTTAGATTAAACATTCCTCTTTGAACAGTATCTTTTCTATATGATTGTGGCAAAGTCTTAATTAATCCAGCACAGTGGATCATCTACTGCAGCATCACAAAAGTATCTTACACAATCACACTGTACATATGCAATGTCTATGTTTCTTTTACAGGAGGAAAAACAGCACTGTCTGGATTTCTCAAATTCATATTGGGAAAATGAAAGCAATTAGAACCACTCAGCACTGGTACAGCCACACCTGCAGTACTGGTTCCAGTACTGGAGAGAGACCAGCAGAGGGCCACTGATAAGATGAAGGGCCTGGAGCAGCTCTTCTCTGATTAGAGGCTGTGACAGCTGGGACTGTTCAGCTGTAGAGAAGAAAAGGCTTGGAAAGTTTGGAGGATCTCATCAATGTATATGAATAAGGGGAAGGTACAAATAGGAGGGAGCCATCACTCCCTTCCCTATTACTTCCATCCCTACTAGTGGTTGGCACTGGATACTTAGCAAAAGAATGTACCATCCTCTTTCAAAGACCAAGTCTTCCCTCTGCCCAACCCTCCAGCAACCTTTCATCTTCCTGTAGATTGTGGTTCAGGGATTCCCAGTTCCCATCATCATGCTTAACAGCCTTAGAAGGAAGCATCAGTCATGAATTCATCCAATTGTTTTTGAACTCATTCACTTTAAACTTTAAGCCTACACAACACCCTTGCAGCAATGAACCCTGCAATATATTATGCACATAATGATGCACAATTATGCACATAACGATGAACTACTTCCCTTCATTTGTCTTAAAGCTACTGCTTGATCATTTCACTGGATATGGCCTTGCTTTTGTACTAGGAGAAAAAGCAAATAATAACTCCTTCACCTTCTCCATGATACTAATGATTTTGTATGCTTCACTCAATTCTTCTGAGTAATTCTTTTTCTAGACTGAAAAATTGTTTAAAGTCTCTTTACATGGAAATTGTTCCTTCTCTCTTGATGCAAGGCCTCTTAGACTTATGCAAGAACATGATGCTTTTCACTTATGCTTTCTTCTCCTCTCATGATTGTTTCCTAATGTTATCAAAACCCTCCTACAATTCCTCCTTTTCAAACTGAAGAATGTAATTTACTCTTTCTGTGTGCAAAATCTGTTCCATCCTTTCTATAATGCTATTACATCCTTCTTGAGGGTGGAGACAAGACCTGCATCCAAGTAAAAGCCATGTACTGTAACACAATGGCATTTTAGTTTTTCAAAGGCTGATGCTACCTGAACAATTCTATTTTTATCCTAGATTTTAAAATCTAAACTTCTTCTACATGAAGGTAGAAAACTGTTATGAGAAACAGCCCAGATCGAGAGAGAGAGAACATATTTTAATTTCAATCCAATCAATAGACAGCTTTTTAAACAAACCTCAAAACAGAATGAAGACGTTCCCCTGACAAATACCAGCCAAAAGGATCATAGAAGCTAATAAAAAGTCAATACCACCTTGAAGAAACGTATGCTTGTGTTGGATCATTTATTACCATTATGAAGTCAGAGCAAAGGTGTGCTGGCAGACAGCTTGTTTTAAGCCAGCCATTAGCCCTGCCACACACAAGCCTGGTTCTCCTCAGTCTCTTGACTTTGCCCTCATGCCACACACAAAGAAACTGTTATCTGGATGACAAAACTAGCACTGCAACAACAGACACTTCAAGTAAAGCATGGCACTATTATTCCATCAGTACTCGTCTGTGGAGTATCGTGTTCTGTGGGCAAACTGAGGCTGTGAGTTTTAGAAGGATTTTTCTTTTCTTGAAGGCTTCAGTCCTTCTCTGCTGTACCAAATTGCATAACCTTCATGTTTTGGAATGGATGTCTCTAGCAGGCAGTGATGTTCTACCTCCCCGGATATTTCTTTAGCCACTTGCTCCAGATGGCTTCACTACAGGTCTCAGAAAAATTCCTCCTGAACTTGTTCAAGGCTGGTCCAGAGCTGCTGATCTGAGCAGTTCCATCCTGGACACATTTCATGTGTGCTGTCTCTCAGAACTCCTGTGAGCTCATGGCACACTGCAGTCACCATCTGCATAGAACTAAGTGAGCTCTATGCTAAGATAGAGCAGTGTATTTTGCAAGCACTCCTCCTCCTGCTTCTTTAGAGTCTCCAGCACTCTACTTTCCTCAAACCATAGAAGGAAGACTGTATGGTCCCTTGAGACAGCAGGAAAAAGGACAAGTAAGCACTTCAGACAAGAACTTCAAAGAATGAGGAATGTGAAAAAAATAAATACATAGGTCAGAAAGAAAACAAAAAACAGGAATGCAAAATGGCAGTGGAGAGTATGAAGATAACTAGAGCAGAGAAGATGGGATATAAGGCGACAAGCTTCAAAAAAACCTATAGAAAAAGGACATGGATATGAATATTTATAGTTCAGAGTATAACAGGGAGAAAAAAGGAAGCTATTATTGGCCCTGAGAAAAGGGTTATGAGTGGGATTATGCTGACTGGACAGTAATTCTTCATGAAGTCAGTTCTGTTCTACCAGGAGGTTTGCATTTGTCACTGATCTCTCTGAGATGGTTTATCATTTTCCAGCAATGTTATCTAAATAAGGGAAATTCTCCTGACTTGGCTACAGTAAGTAAATGCCTGAGTGAAGTCACTGTAAACACCACTCTATTGTCAGTTTAGCTCTTTACCATCTTCTAGGAGAAAGTTTAAAGACATGGCATTCTCTTCATCCTGACAGACACGCCTGCTGCAAAAAAAACCTGAACAGCATAGATGATCCAACAAGGGGAAGGGAAGGAAAGGAGAATCCACAGAGATTCAGCATATTCAGACTTTTATATTTGGACATCTGAAATGCTAAAACAGAAAAAGAATGCTAAAGTTTCAAGTCCACCATTCAAAGATCAAATATGAGAAAAGAAGCCCTACTTCAGTAATGTCATCCCTCTGTTAAATGCACTATGTAATTACATGATGATGTACTCTTCCATTGAATAACATAAAGCATGGGTGAATCTGAGAATGTCAGTGATACTTATCTACAAAATCAGCCATATGGATCTCTTTATTTCTGCTGTCACAAAAGTTAGATGGTGAGTAATGACTGAGACAGAATACTTGAGAAGAAAAGCAGATTCAGGATGGTTTATAGTCTCCAGAACTGGAAAACTGTGATCTCTAACATTGCTGTATGATGTTGGTCAAGGCTCCTCTTTAAAGATAATCATGAAGATCCAAGCTCTTCTCCACCAGGTCTCTACATCAGATGATCCAGTAGTCTCCATGAGATGCCCTTCTATATCTTTACTACACCCAGCTTGAGGTCTGATGCACTATTTAATAAATCTGGATAGCTATAACTGCCATTGATAGAAAAACACAGCAAGATATTACTAAATAAAAATGTTCAGCTGCAGAGTTCCCAAATCCCTCTGGCCAAAATTATTTACTAAAATCTCTGTGCCTTATTTCCTCCTATGTGTGCAGTATTTACAGCCCCACCTCACTGCACAGGAATGCTCTAAAGATTGTTTGCAAAGCAAACCTCTAAGAGGTTGCTGTAATCAGGGAGGAGATGGTGGTTTTTCTAATGTGCCTTTGACAACCTGACATCTTACAGCGAGGGCTACAAAGAGCAGCTCAGGGAAATGAAAAGATTGTATCTGCTGTAGGATGCATCTGTCGTACATAAATGACGCACAAAAACGCACAACGAACATGAGCATACAGCAAGTGCCTGTTCACTGAACAAAACTAACCCTCTGGGATCAATGAGATGGGAATTTTTGCTGTTGACAAGATGGTTTAGGGAGTCTTCATATTTTCAAGAATGATTTCTTAAAATGCTTTAAAATTTCTTTTCCATTAAAAAGAATGATAAAGATTTGTATCTGTGCTTCTAAATACCCACTATAAACAAGGTAAAAAGTAAAGAATTTTACCAATATATGATTTCTGATAAGAAGAAAAATATAATTCCTTACCTAACTGCAGAGGGGAGAAAAAAAAACAAAATGGATTTATAAACATGAGAAAGTCAGACTCATTTTGTATCTCCTTAACCCACGGAAGCCATCCACAAGTCAAAGAAAAGTCTGTTATAAAACCAAATGTACTATGAATGGCTCTTTAAATAGAACACTGCATGGCTTACGTTTTGTGAAAATAAATAATTCCTTCAGTGATCGCACACTTTTTATTACTTTCTGAAAACTACAGATACAAAACTCCACAGAAGTGAATATGCAACACAATGAGTCATCTGAGAAACAAATTAGTTCCATTTAATTCTTCAAGGTTACTTTAAAAATTAAGTCTAATGAAATGTCTGAGTCATTAATGCTAGAAACATCAAAGGAATACATTCTGTTTATAAATGTTCGTGATTTTGAGTTATATGAAAGTGTGTCCAGTTTTCTGGGTTTTTTCCAAAAGTTGTTTCCCAAGAGTCTCCAAGCAGGTGATCATAGAAGCGTGTACACTGTATTTTGAAAGACATTAATAATTTCAATGCTCTGACTAGGATACAGAAACAGTCACATAAATTTGTGTTTCTTAGGGCAGCAAGAGTATAACCAATAACAGACCCAAGAACAGTGATCTTAAACTTCACGTGTGCATGAGTGCTGTGCAATTTCACAAATAACAAACTGTACTTGAAAAACATACTATCTGAAGATGGTTTTCTCTACTGTTGCTTTCTGAGAAGTGTCATGATCTTTCTCAAACCTGGGCTACACAGCATTTGAACTGAGGAAGGGGAGAATACACTCCCCACTTCCAAATCACGCTCCTCATTTGAACGTGCGCGTCGCCTCCCCTATTCCATATGGAAATAAGAGTGACTCAAAGCACTCATGCCACATGCAGCCAGGTCAGATGGTTAGTTATGATTAAATTCTGCTTCAGCTTACTGACCTGAATAAATTCTAAGACATACGGAACAAGATGATAAATTCTCACCCAAGAATACCAACCACTTTCTCTTAATAGCTGGATGATGTAGAGTGATTCAGTGTTGCTCCTGGGACTCTTTTAAAAGATCATCTTAGTCATGGCTTGTGTGTTGGTTTGGACAGAATAACTTGCAAATTTACCACAGGGATTCTGAAAGGCACCAAAATACTTGTGATGAATGACTGTAAAGGAAAAGTAACCTCAGAAAACCTTGAGAAGTATTCTCTTCTATTCACAACTACCTTGTTAATTTTACTTTAAAATATTTTACTCAATGTCATGGACAATTTGTTTTATGCTGTAGAGAATGTGCCAGTCATGCTGACTAATTCCCCTGTAAATATCAGGTGATCCTGGTTCAGCACTTCACAGCAAAGAATTATTCTGAAGACTAGAAAAATAGGCTTTCCAGACTTTTATTCCTTAATCTATTTCTTTTCAATATGTACTAAACCATCTGCCATCATAAAGCAAAGTAATTCACTTTTGAATACATAAAGAAGTTTGAGCCCAGCACGTATCCAGAACATTATCCATTTCTTCATTTATTCTTATTTGATGGATCTATTTTTAGATCTTCCTACTGAAGGTATCCTGATTTCTGCTTAGGTATATTATTATTGGGCTCTCTTTAAGGAAAATTAGGGTGTAAGCTACTGGAATCTAACATTTTTTCCTTTAGTCTACTAATATATATTACACAAAAAATCAGTCTCTTTCATACCTTTTTACTCATTTTAAATACATATATTTCAGAAGTGGCATAGAATCCCAAGGATACTGGGATGTAAAGATGAAATGTTGATACCCATGTAAAATATTTCAACACAAAAATTGAGCTGATTTGTAGTATGCCCACTTCCACTTAATCTCTTCAATTACTTCCATAAGGTAGTTATGAGCACAAACTACTAAAATAATTCGAAGATTGCATCTTCTGTTATATACTACTGGCTAGATAAATTAGCACTACATATCAGTGAATAATACTGCTGGGACAAACTTCATAATTAAAAGAATATAAAGGACTGAAAAATTGAAGCATTAGCATTTCCTGTATTCTGGTATTCATGCAATTGTTAATATACTTTTGCTTTTATATGCAAGTCTGTTTCTTTGAGAATAATGAGTCAGCAGTGCCCTGACAGCCAGGAGGGCCAACCATGCCCTGAGTGGCATCAAGCACAGCATCACCAGCTGGGCAAGGGAGGGGATTGTCCTCCTCTGCTCTGAGCTGGGGCAGCCTCACCTCCAGTGCTGGGGGCAGTTTTGGGTGCCACAGTATCAGAAAGACATGAAGCTATCAGCATCCAGAAGAGGGCAATAAGGATGGTGAAGGGGCTGGAGGGGAAGCAGTATGAGGAGTGGCTGAGGTCACTTGGTCTGTTCAGCCTGGAGAAGAAAAGCCTGAGGGGAGACCTCACTGTGGTCTTCAACATCCTCATGAGGGGAAGAGGAGGGGCAGACATTGATGTCTTCTCTGTGATGAGCAGTTACAGGACTCAAGGAGACAGCATCAAGCTGAGTCAGGGGGTGTTTATCCTGGATATCAGGAGAAAGTTTTTCACCCAAACGGTTGTTGAGCACTGGAACAGGCTCCCTAGGGAAGTGCTCACAGCACCAAGTCTGTTTGAGTTCAAGAAGTCTGGAACATGCTCCCAGATGGTGTGATTCTTGGGGTGTCTGGCAAAGGGCCAGGNAGCATCCAGAAGAGGGCAATAAGGATGGTGAAGGGGCTGGAGGGGAAGCAGTATGAGGAGTGGCTGAGGTCACTTGGTCTGTTCAGCCTGGACAAGAAAAGCCTGAGGGGAGACCTCACTGTGGTCTTCAACATCCTCATGAGGGGAAGAGGAGGGGCAGACATTGATGTCTTCTCTGTGATGAGCAGTTACAGGACTCAAGGAGACAGCGTCAAGCTGACTTCAGGGGGTGTTTATCCTGGATATCAGGAGAAAGTTTTTCACCCAAACGGTTGTTGAGCACTGGAACAGGCTCCCTAGGGAAGTGCTCACAGCACCAAGTCTGTTTGAGTTCAAGAAGTTTGGAACATGCTCCCAGATATGGTGTGATTCTTGGGGTGTCTGGCAAAGGGCCAGGAACTGGACTTGATGATCCTGATGGGTCCCTTCCAACTCAGCATATTCTATGATTCTATGAACACTAATTGCAACATATACAGATTAGGAAAATAATCAGAAATTCTGTCCCAGGTAGATCCAAAGAAGCATTTAGTGGACTTTGGTGCACAAATCAAGAGTGTGATGCCACCTCCACTCTTTATCCTCTTCCTGTAACACAGTTCCTAAATTCACAATTCCTATGGCCTTTCAACATACCAGTTTCCTAAGTATCTTTAGGGTACATTGTGCATGGGTTTGGTTGTTTCCAGAACTGGGCAACTGGCTACTTATCTGATTACACCAGATTTGAAGCCAGGAAACTACAGAAAGCAATGCAAGAGCTCCCTGAGAAGCCAGTCACAACATCCTACTAAGTACCAAATTCACATGACCATCCCCAAACCAGAACTAATAATTTTCTTTTTAAAACTGAGCTGCCAGAAGAAAAGTTTCCTCACTTATAGCCTCCCATGCTCACCTCTACCCACAGGCTGCAGAATTGAAACTCACCCATTTACTGCTCCCAACAGCTCTGCACAACCCCAGGTTAGACAGAAAAGGCCAACTTTTCTCAGTACTCTTGAAACTTGGGTAACAAAGCCAAGAACTAGGGGAGAAGGGAGTGTTTTGGGCATAACAGGCTGGGGCAGGGTAGGTCCTGCAAGAGTGACCTGTGAAAGAGAAGGTCAGGGACTGCCCTGTGCTGGTCACAGCCACGTCAGCAGCTGACAAAACAGAGCCATCACCTACCATAACTATTCATCCAGAATATTTAATGGAATCAGAAATTACAAGTTAATATAAATCAGCAGTAATTTCCCAGTCCATGACTGGTTTTGCTCAAAACTCTCCTTTAGTGTGTTCATCTGCACCTTGGAGGATGTTCAGCTTCTGTGCTTGCAGAATTGTATGAACAAGTGAGATGAGAAGAAATCTTTTCTTCAAGGCTTTGATGGATGGCATTAGATTATGGAGTCAGAACACCAAATTAAGGTTAAAAGTGCCATCCATTTCTGAATTAATTTAGATACTCTTGTAAGTTTCTTCATATAAATTACATACTTTTGGATAGCAAGAAATACAGCAACCAGCCTGTGGAACAGTGGCACAGGAATTTAGCTCAAAATTACATGAAAGGTACTGAGGATATCAATTCCTCAGGCTTCTGGGCACAGAGAAGAGAATCCCCATTTAAGATCCATAAGGGACCACAGGGACCCATAACATTCCACATAACATGTCATACACAAAATTTTCCACTCAGCTACAGTTCTCCACAGCTGGTATTCCAATTTTATCCTCTCAAGACAAGTTGAAAAATATGAATTCAGTATAAGGAAAGTCCAAAGTTCTTCACCCCCTGGTTTAACATTTCTGTCAAATAACAAGCACTGTTCTCCTCTTCATGAGTTTTCTCCATAAGTCTTCCACTTCTACATTTCCTCTATGCCATTTTTGAAGCTTTATTTTCCACAAACTTTCTTTTACAATGTATTTGGGTAGAGAGACTGGAGATTAAACTCACCTCCTCTTCTAACCATTTTTAACATTGTTCTGACTGGTACTAAGCACAGCACCAGCATTTTCAGGCTCCTATCACAATGATTTCCTGATCTATTTTCTGAGAGCTAATGGATAATTTACAGCCCATCACTGTGTTCGCAGCAATATTTTTATCCCCTTTATGCTACTTTGAATTTATCGCTACAATTTTATTTCTTGCATTATTGCACAGTCACTGAGTACCATGAGATTCTTCAGTAATTCTTTGGTTTTAATTTAATGCTTTAATTATTTGATGCTACAGAATTATTTCCTTTTTATGACTATTTTTCATTTTTCCAGATTCAGAAATATGTTGAATAGTAAATATTCAGTGAGATTCCAGTTAGATCCCAACCATAATCTGCTGCCAGATTTGTGGTAACCTCCCCCCAGCAAAGAAATATCATGTTAACTCCATACACTGTCTCACTGCCAAACTTTTACCAACAAAACTTAGCTCAACATACTCCTACTCAATGAAATAATGATGCCCTCTCCAACATCTCAAAGTCTCAAAGAAATTAGTAAGTGGAAAAATGGAAATCAGAATGCCTAAAAGATGAGGGAAGACAGGGGATGACTATATTCCAGAGACTGCCATGACTCCTCAGAGCTCTTCAGCTGAACCTCCTGCTTTCTCAAAGTGCTTTATCAAACAGGAGTTAATACTCCAGGCAGCACCTATGTGAACAACTGGGTATTGCTTTGAGAAAGTGTCAGTCTTCATGCTGAAATACTTGGGTTAAACTGGAATGCCATGACTAGCATCTAACCCAGCAGCAAGAGCAATAATTTTCCTCTACTCCTACTCACACAATCCTTTGGCATCAGTTCTAGCATGTCCTTTCATACGCTGATTCAACTCACTAGCCAGAAAGAGGTTTTATTTATTTCACTAGCCTAGTTTCTTTCCAAGCTGCTGAGTTTAACTCTTAGGCAAAGCAGTGTGATGAGTATCAGAGACACTGAGTGGGACACAGCTCCTACTTCATTTGAGATGAATTCTTCCCATTCCACACAGACCCACATCATCAGGGCAGGGAATAGAGCAAATTACAACAGCAAGGCTCTCTGCCCCTCCTATGACATATTAGATTTTACCTCCAACTCAAGAGACAAACATACTCACTCAAAACCAAAAAGATTCCTTTTTAAACTGAATCCTCACTGGATTACCAGAAAATAAATGAGAAATGTTTCTTAAATCATACTAAAAAAATGTCAAGACCATATTTAGAATTACGACATCAAAAAAAAAACCAAATCAAATTCGTCATCACCAAATTATTATTTATTCCTCTAGGAAATATTAAGATTAATTGTCTGCAAATTCTCAAAGTCATAGAATACTAATAATATCACTACTAATATGCAATTACTTTAATTAATCTGTAAACAAGCCTGTGGTCTTGAGATTGAAATGTCCACTCAGTGTTCCAGGGAAACTCTTACAAGGTATTGTGACCAGAATTTTTCTATCAATATTATAACAATTCTTGGCCATTACTTAGTGCCTATGATCT
The DNA here is from genome assembly GCA_013397195.1 of Hylia prasina. Classification (NCBI taxonomy): domain Eukaryota; kingdom Metazoa; phylum Chordata; class Aves; order Passeriformes; family Sylviidae; genus Hylia; species Hylia prasina. Next base: position 38,264 of record VYXD01001870.1, on the reverse strand, counting down.
GGGCACTTCAAAGAGAATTTATACTCATCATACAATCTGATCATAGTAAGAGTTAGATGGAGGCAAAGTTTAGAGTGATTAAGGCTGCTAGAAGAAGTAATTTTTTCGCTTGAGTGAATGCATTCAACATCTAATTCCTCTCCAGAACCATCATCTGATGCTTATCAGCTAAAACCATGATATCAGATACCCCAATCCCAACTTCATTGCATCCTTATCAGGTGGGACACAGACAAATCTGCTCAAAACCAGAGTGACTGTGCTCCAACTTTCTAGTGAAGTTGTCCAAGCTTTAGCTGCCTTCTGGTACTCCATGACATTGTGTTAGTCACATTCAGTGGCTGATGCTGCTTTGAGGTGTGCAAGTTAAGCAACCACTAATTCATCCTGCTCTCAGCAACCAGGCCCTGGTGCAGCTAAATCTGCCAGAAACGTGCAGTCAATTGTTATTAGATTATTAGTAGAGCTTCCCTGACCTTTGCTATCTTGAAATTAAGCTGCTCAGGGACTGAAATAAGCATCTCATTTAGGTGCACAGTAGTAATTTCATCTTAAAGTATAATGCCTGTAAGCCATTTATAAGTATTTTCTAAGGTATCTGAGACTGTTACTTAGTAGTTGACATTTCCAAATTACACACTTCCTGAACTATTCCCTATGGGGTAAAATGGCATCTAATTCAGCTTTTCATGCTCTTAGCTACATGGAACTTACCTTCCTTAACGTTACAAAACTTTGTGCACCATTATTTAATCCACCTTGTAGGGAGTTAGTGTTTCCCTCAAATGCCTACAACAACTGTTGAGTCCACAACAGGCAGTAGTGTTCAAAATAAAAATTATTTAACTGCTGAAGCACATTACGTTGTCTCTCATCTGTGCATATGCAGATTCGCTGGAAGTAGGAATTTTTTACTCCTTTTCTACAGCCTTTAAATTTGCAGGAGGTAGCTTTTAGAACCCCACTGCATCTGTTCATCAGGGTTTTAGGACCCATTTAATCTGGAGATAACACTTGGTTCCCTATATTGTGTTCACCTATGTAAGTAAAAAAGTTAGAGAAATGCAGTACTTTGCCACTTACTTAATTTCTACCAAGTTTCTACAGAAATAGAGCAAAAAAAATCCCAAATCCCTGCAACAGACATTAGGGACTGTATAAAGGGAAAATAATTGCCTGCTTCACCTATAAAATGACAAAATATTATTAACCACATTAATAATAAGACTTGGTTTATGACCTACCTTGGTTTATAACGTAACCTCCTTGAATTATATCAATATTTGTGTTTCCATTTTGTGTTGCCAACAGTTATACAAGAATCTTTTAAATAAAAAGAGGAGTCTAAGGAATGATGCAACATCTTAGGAAGGCCATCATTACTCCAGTTGTGAGTAATTACTCTTTTAGGCATCTGAAGCAGTAAGTGGTATGACGCTGTTAAGTGAACTCTACTAGAAACAGACTTTGTTCCCCATTTCTCTTGCATAGAGGAAGGAGGACATGGAGGCTGTTCTCCTGATGTTTTCTAATGACTGACTGTTTCAGCCTTTGGCAAGTATGATCAACAACTGAGCTTCACTGATACTGGAGAGACCACAACAGTCTCCTTTACCTCTCATCCTGAGCTGTGATGATGGTAACTCATAACATATAAACAGACTGTGCACCACTCAGCCAGAAGATGACAGTAACATGCCCAAGCTCAGTTTTGGACAAATACTTAGATCTTAAGTCTTCAACAGTCTTTCACAGGGGTGAAAGAGTAAAGAAAAATACAAATATTTTTGGTTTTTATAGGAGATCAAAATGGAAACTTACACAGCTGCTATTCCACAGAACATAAGGAAGGTAAGAGGAGAACAAGTATCTGTAGGTGCTGAATAACGGGCCCTCTCTCCTAGAAAACAGTGAAAATAAGTCTCAACTGCCTTGCTTCCTCCTCCTACATATCCCAGGAAGGGATCTGATGGGGTGGCATGGACAGCAGAATAATTTTAAAGCCTGGACTTATGAACCAGGACTATCTCATCCAGACCTAAACCAGAACAGGAATTGCACTCAGCCATCTGTACTCTCTACGCAGCTGCAACAATCTCCGACATGCAAATGAAGCATCCTGTTCATATTAGTAAGATCAGCAAGTAATTTGCCTTGTAGTTGAGACTGAAAGAGATTAAACTGCTTTTATGCTCTCATAATGAACCTGTCAGCAACTCCAAGACTCATATGTAACAACTGGCAAGGGTAGATGGCCAAAGGTTTCAATGGATATGAAACTTGGCAGAAGGCCAACAAACATGTGGTCCCATCCAAGGGCAGACTGCAGGAAGAAAAAGTAAAATCAGGAGGACTAGTGGACCTGAGTTTTGGAAGAACAGTAAGAGAGTAAAATCAGATCATCTCTGCCTGACACAGTCCCTAATTGAGATTCAGATGTATGCACAACAGGTGCGTAGTTAAATATACATGAATTAATAAAGATGCTGCCTGCCATTTGAAGTGGCACTACAGCATCTGTCCCACCTCCTGCCTGAGGCTCCAGAGTGACTTAGAACCATCAGACACACTGGACTGTGGGGAAGAATACTCAGCTCTACAGTTTGCTTGGCAGACATTTCCAAGCATCTCTCTTGTTGACAAACCAGTAAAAGGTAGTTGATGTATAAGTAATTAACTATTTCCCTGGCACCTCTGCAGTGTAACTGTAATGCAGAGATGGTAGCAAACAGATGTCACAGGCACCAACAAATGCTGGGCCTTAAATAAGTGTTCAGTACTATTCTTATACTCAACTACAGTGGAACAAAGAAATCTATGAACTGCCCACGCCCAACAGGGCAACTCCTATAAATGTATTTCCAGAACCTAGACAGAGACTTCATGAAGCCTGCAAGGACACTGAGGCCAATGAAGTAGGAAGACACTTCCCTGTAGCCCAGAGGTCATGTCTTTATGGTCACTAAACCAACAGTATTGAGCCAAATCTACCTTAGTGCTCTAACAGAAAAAAATAATCAGAAACCAAAACTGACACTTTACCTAGAACAGAACTGTAACATTATTTAGGCTGGGAGAGACCTTTAAGATTGAATCCAACCGCAATGATCCTGCACAAAACTGAAAAGTGTCCAAAAACATCTTGAAAGGTTATCAAATCATGCCAAAACTGCAATTCTTTTGGATCCTCCCTTCAACTTTCTGCCACTTTTCCTTGTTTCCATCAGGGGCAAATATATGATCTTTAAGCACTGAATAAAGAAGGATTTAATCCAAATTTCCATCACAGTTCAAAGAAGCATTTATTGAACAGCATTTGTTATTAGCTTTTGATATTAGGAATACTAGAAGTCAGTGTCCAGCCTAAAGTTTGGATTCTATTTTCTAAAAAAAATAATGAACAAGTAAGGTGTGTGTCACAAAGCAGTAAGATAAGCCTATGTGTTACCTTTTAACCTCCATGCTTTTCATTACATAGTCAACACCATGACTTGAGATTGTTTTTCCTAGGAGAACCTAAAAAGAGAGTATGAACTACCATTTGCAGAATTAATCCTTTCTGATTAGAAATATCATAGCTACTTTTGTACATATGCTGCATTCAGACTGTGTAAGAACCAAGTGATCACTGTGAACACATCATAGTTCTCAGAACATCTCTGAAAATGTTGTCCCTCAAAAATAAAAGTACTCTAATTAGCTTCCATCCTTAGATAACCTACCCAGAGAAAAAGAAAATGTTTATACATAGCAGAGATGATCTTCCCTGTTGCAGAAGGAAAGGGGAAGGGAGGATTTTTACCAGCTTGAGCCAGAGAAACTTTATTTATCTTGGTAAGTTTAGCATGGTAAAACTCGTATCACTGAAGTGATTGTCCTATCATTGCATCATGACATTCTGAACCAGCTAGTTGTAAGAACATGACAGGGCTTCAAATGCACTGACAGTACTGCAGACAAGCAAAATTTAAATATGCATGAGGTGAATCAAGCACTTATTTACAGGATCACTTAGAAACAACGATCAGTGACACAGCTCTCTTGCAGTTTTGGGGTTTATTTTATTTGAACAAGTTGGATTAAACTTCACATAAAAATATATGTACTCTTCTCCTGCATTAATTTTGAAGGTTGGAAAGGATAAGAAAAATTAGCATTGGTAATCACATGCAAACAGATCTGACATAATTTTATTTGAACAAAAAATAGATTATTTAAAATAGCACAAGCAGAAGGTCTGAAAGGGATTAGTGGTAAGTAATCCTCCCAATACTTCCTTGTAACAGCAGATTTCTTTGTTTGCAAAACTGCAGGAAAGTTGTCCTGTATTTTCCTAAGAAACACTCATTGTAATTTAGTTTGTAACCATCTTATCAGATTGGGCATCTTATTGCCCCCATTAGAGCTGTCATTAACATCTTACAAGAAGGTCCTTTGCACTTTTTATTCCTTCTACTGAAGGGACCACCACCTTCAGCTACTGTGACATTAGAGATGGGCCTGCATTACCCAGCCCATTAACAAAAAATAAAAGAAAAATATTCCAGCGTTTATGATTACAGAATGTATTATGTTTGGAAGATACCTACAGAGCTACAGTGCAGTTATTCTGAGTTGCTTTCTTGGTGAATATAGTCATTTCAGGATTTGGTTTGATGGAGTAAAAGCTCAACAACAGTCTGCGTTTGTTCACAGCTGGCCAAGCTGTACTGATTCAACAAAATACTAGCAGTGATTACTTTTATGCTAATATCAATTTTTTAATCCTTCAACATGGGGGTCCTGTGAGTCCCATAAAAGCCTTCAGCAAACTGTGTTGCCTTTGCAATTTTTTTCCTCAAAAAACCAGTGTCGTTTGTAAAGACAGGTAAGATACTAAGGTGCAACTTTTTGAGTTATTAAATGCCTCTTCACGAGTCCAATAAACAACTGTAACAATTTTCTGTAGGTTTGCTCAATCTCTTGTGGTGCTAGTGTAAGAGCAGTTCTCATTCCACAGGTCTATGTTATTTATCACTGCTGTCCTTTGTTCCTAACAGATCTGAAAAAATGAGGGATTTCTGCAATCTCATTGGTACAACCTGTGAAACACACTTCAGAATGCAGAAAGAAAATTATTTATCCTTTCTGCCTTTTTTTCCCCTAAATCAACATTAAGATTTTTCTACCTCTTTCTAGTCATAAGCCTGTAACACAGCACTAATTTCTCTTGATCTGAATGTTTTTTAGAATAAAAACCTCACTGCTTCCCTCCACTTCTAGCTGTAGATACTTTCCCTGGTGTCCTTTCCCTTACTCTTTCTAAAGGAACTCCCAATATTTTCCTCCCAGACAATTTCAAATACAGTTTCCCTCAGTTCTGGGAAATTAGCCTTTTTGATATAAGCTTGGACTTGTGCTCTATTTTCCTACACAAAATATAATCAGATCAGAATTACTGGTCCCTAGGCAACCATCAGCTTCTAATCCAGTGGTTATTTCATCTTTATCCATCAAAATGAAACCCCAAATTGACTTATCATATATTCAATGCAATACCTTTTTGCTTTAGTGAATTATCCTCTATTTTCTAGCAACAATAGCTTGTTTTATGTCCAACTGCACAGATCTTCCACTAAATGTCTCTTAAATTGAAGTTCCCCCATAAGACCAGCATTTTATTAACTGTGAATTACAGAGGTACTTAAAGTAACTTTTCTCTAGCATCATTTGATGGTTGGTACAGATCCCTCTGGCAGCGTATCGATCCACACACATTCAACACCTCACGGTTACTTTCTCAGTAACACTCAGAGAGGTAATGAAGTCCTTAAAAAACAGAGTGCTACCTGACATGTTATTCTCTCTATCCTTCTTCACACAGTGACTCTAATTCAGTTCAAATGATCCTCATGGTTATATAAAACTTCTTATCACGCCTTTTGTTTCTCAGGATAGCTAATCACCGAACAAGGAACTGGAAGAAATATTCTCTATATTATTTGGAGCTTCACTGCAACTTTCTCAGATGCACCAAGCTGCAGTCTGTATGTATTTGCCTTCCTAACCAACTTCATATAAAAATGGTAACTGAAAACTCTGCTGGCTATTTGGATGAAGTTTTAAATCAAGGTCATTGATCTTCTTCCTGTAAGCTGCAGACCACCTTGTTTCTGTGGCTTTTCTGACTATAGATGCAACGTAGATTTCCACAGAAATGGACTTCCAGCTTAACCTCCCCAGGAGTAGCTCCTGCTTAACCTCCAGAACTTTCTGGAGTAACAAAAGAGGGAAAGCATAAAGGCTCCCAAACAATATCTTAAACTCCCAGGATGATTTGGGGGGCTTTTGTTGTTGTTGTTGTTGTTGTTGTTTGTTTGTTTGGGGGGGTGTTTGTTTTTGTTTTTTTCTTTTTTTATTTTATATAAAGCATAGATTTGTCTTCCTAGGACAATCCCTTTGGGAACTATTAAGAACATGCTTGGTGCATACCTTTGACTTCATTAAGCATCAGTGACCAAATATCAGCAATATGCTTTTTTCCTAAATCAAACAGGTCATGCTCATTTAAAAAGAGAGAGAGTTCAAAATCAAGTCATAATACAGATGTTCATTAAAAGGCATGGGTTTTCTGATCAATTAGTCTTCCCCTATATTTGAACTGAATGTTCATATCCAAACAAATAAATCCCTCCTTCTACACAAAACTGTTACATGGTTTTATTTAAAAATTCAACTTAAATACTGCCCAATATCAATTGTTTTGTAATCCTAATTCATACTAACTAGTGTTACAGATTTTTTAAAAGTTCAAAATACAATTGTCCCCAGTTTTAACAAGAAAATATCCAGCTTGATTCTCAGCTTTTATCTCCTTGACTTTGATGTTCTCTGAAAGGAAATTGGCTACTGTCCATCTTAACTCATGTAACATTTTGTTGCTTATGTTTAATGTAATTGCAAACATGACATGCATTCATAATTAAGCCCAAAGGGTAAGCCGAGAGCCTGAGACATGCTGGAAAATGCTAAAATCAGAGTGGCTAATCTCTTCAAGAGCAAGAAGTGGAAAATATACTACTAATGAAAATAAACCAATAAAAATATCTATTACAGTGCAAACATGCTGTGACACCATTGCCCATGACATTGAAAAGTATATAGCCACTTTACTAATGAAATTAAGTTATACTGGTTATAACAGACATGAGTCTGCACAGCCTGCTTAATGAGTCTAAACCTAATCAGAGGAACCTGTGATAGTCTGGTCCTGTCTGGAAAAACCTGAAAAGCTGGAAGGCTTTCAGTGCTACACAGCAATAAATCTTCAAAACCTTGCAACACCACTTCTGGTACTTGCTCCTTCCTCTTCCTTCACTCAATCTGCTGAAAATGTAGTATCTAACATTACCCCAGGAAGCCTTTCCAAAAAATCCCCAAACACTTGAACAACTGTGGATGCATCTCACAGACCTTCTTTGGCACTATGACCTTGTCAGAGACAAATTATATATAGCAGTCTTTATAGCTCTGGGCTGTGAGAAGGGGGGACTAAGATAGAGTATGTGCATGACTGATTGAAGGGGAGTAAACATTTGCCTGGAAATTACAGCATCCCAAAAGTAACATGAAGAAATAATCCTAAAGACCAATGCCCAAAGGCAGCATGAGGAAAGACCAAAAATAACAAAAAATGGGACATGAGACAAAATCATTCAAAGCAGTAGAAGATTCAGAGACTCATGTAATGGTCAGGCCAAGATGATATCCTCTGGCATGGTGGAACAATTTTGTCGGAGGAAAGGGGGAAGACCCTCTAAAGACCTGGAAGAACATCTGCCAACAACACTGACAGCTGTGGAGAAGCACTGGAGTCCTTTTCCTCATCATTGGACCTGGGACAAAACTCCATGTTGGTCCCTGACTGGGACCATGGTCAGAACAGCTCCATCCTGCTCACTGGTTGAAGCCCAGCCCAAGCAGCCTTCATCAGCCAGGGATAGAAGAGCAGGAGCAAGACTCCTCCGGATAGCCACAGCCTTGGCAGCACAGCAGGGAACTGGAATAGGTCTTGGGTAGCGCTATAACCTGCTAATGCTTTCTGTAGTGATCTCTTCAGTTTTACTGCTTTGCTAACCTCTGAACTTTAACCAGCTAATGGCAGAAGTATTTCAATTAAGCAAGGGTTTGCCTCTCTGCGTGGCACTCCTTGATCGGCTGTCACCGCTCCACGTGACAAAGCTCAGCGCGCGGCGTGCGGGCAGCAGCTGCCACACGTATCCAAAGCTGCACATCCATCCCTGCGCTCCAGTGCCACTGGTGCCCCAGCAAACTGGGAGAGCACCCAGGCAGTGCGAGGCTGCCCCTGCAGTGCATAAACACCTGCATTACTAACCCAGTAGAAAGCAACTTAAATGCTTCTTGGTAATTCCTCCCCACTGCACAAAACACCATGATACCAACTCTGTATTTATTTTACAAAGACAATGTGATGTTTGAACAGATGACCACAGCCACTCTTGGAAAGCATGTTATGCCTTGTTTCCTTCTCCTAGAACATAGATAAGCAAGAGAAACTGTGCTAATAGGCACCAATAATCATGAATAATAAAAAGGCAGACCAAAACAAAACTCAACATCTGGCTGACTGAAGGAAAAAAAAAAAAAAAACAACAACCCACAACCCCACAGAAGAAAATCCTTAGATTTCTTATAGGGCAGTGAGTGACTAATTACCAGGAAAGCATTACCAAGCTGAGGAATGCTAGGATGGTAGCAACTCCAGGGAGGAAAAAAAAAAAATCTTCAACATTCAGTATCCCAGAGGATACAGAACAAACTGGAATAGCTTATAATGAGCTTATAAATCCACTGTAGTAAAAATATCAAAAGAAATCCTGCCCTTATGAATTATGAAAAAAATCATATTTTAGTGCAATGGTATAAGCATAATAAACATTATACTGGATTTTACTGATCATTCTCATCCATATCTAAAGGAGAACAAAAATGGACGTAGATAATTTTGATGGGGGACAGATTTTGAGGAAGAATCTAATAAAAGTGCAATACACAGAGGAAAGACTTGACAGCAACTGGTATCACTCTATCCAGGCAATAACAGGAGAAGAGACTATAATAAGTTCACAAAGTCTTTTTTCCCATAACATGTTTCATCCTTTCCCACTTCTATAGCTCGAGGTCTACAAAATCTACCATTTTACAGCAAATACAAAGGACTTAAGAGCTGTTCTGAGACTGAAACTAGAGACTGGAAATCTGAAAACAAGACCAGCCCTCACACAAGAGCACAATCTTTTATATTGTGAAAATTATGAAGCCCAAGAAGCACTGGAGCTAAGACAGTCTGAATGAATTAATGAAATGTTGCCAAAAATGGACAAAAGAAAGTAAAGCTGAAACTACCAGCCGCAGTAAACAAGCAGCAGAAGGGCTGATTACATGGGAACTGCATTAACTTAAATACTAAGTTGCCTTAAGACCAGCATGAAAGGTGACAAAATTATGTTCTCACATGCTAAACCCTGCTTGTACAAATACTAAACTTAGAAAAATCCACTAGTGAGCAGGAGTACTAACCTTTATATTTTGATAATAGAGTGAGAAATCTCATCCTACACATATGATCACTAATTATTTTAACATTATAAATTTTACATAATTTTCATATATTATGCAAAATCGTACCCTGACAATGCCTCTTTTGAAAAAACAAAACACATAAAAAGGAAAAAGGAATTGTTGACATCTTAAAATACATAGTTTCAGCAAGACTACAGAAAAGCATGGAAGGCACTGTCAAACCTGCAGTTCACTGTCCAGTTTGCAGTCTCCACTCTGTGCCTGCTCACCTTAGCAAAAATCAACAGACATCTCATGTTAAGAGTTTTATAACATAAACAACTGTAAGAGGACTGCATGAATACAAGTGTAAAAGGGCAATCAGAAAGGTAAGTTTGACATCTCTGTGCATAGTCTTCCCCAGCAAGAATGTCAGGCAATAGCTGCAGGCTTTCACACAAGAAACATGGGAAATATTCCAATTTCACCTAAGTACTGTTTGCCTCCCCAGCTTCTTACTAGGCAGCTGAAAGTTGTGTGAGGAACACCATAAGTGCAAGCCTCTATTTCTATAATTTTTTTCAAAAGCATAGGGAACAAGAATACTAAATAATTCTCAGTACAAAGGTGTTAAAATTAGTCAATTAGAAGACATTTTGTCTTACGCAAATAAATATCAAAGAATTTTCATTCATATTTTAAACTAAGGATTAAGAGAGCAATTATTCACCCAATCTGTTCATTTAAGAATCCATCAACTAAAGAGATTAACATGCCTTATAGTCACAGAATATGAGACAGCTTTGTGCCTATACCTGCATTTGTTCCATTAATAAATGCAGTCTTAGCATTTATTAACATTTCTGAGCTGTCACCTGTGAAATTTGCAGTAAAGAAAACATTCACTTCTCCCTTGTAACATACAGTAACTACAGTGAGGAAAGCCAACTCAAGAGATTTATTTTTAGCAAACTAATCATTGCGAAAAGGTAGCTAATTTTTCTTTACAAGACTAAATAAAATAAGTGTGAGACTATTTAAGCCACACTATTTAAAGTGTGCCTGTATGATAATGGGCTTGTTACCAGTGGCAATCTATGGCACAATTACATAAGATATGTAAGCTACATAAGCAGCATTCTACATAACTCACAGTAACTGTTGAGCTATTTCACTTCTCATTCGCAAGTTCAAACAGCAAATATGCATCTCAAATTCAGCACAACTTCTTACTGCTTACCATAAACCAGAGAGCTCCATCTACATAAGGGTTGTATGACAAACCTAATCTGCATTCCATCTTTTTCCCCCTATACAGAAAGATAGCTATTAGAGCAACAGAGTACTAGAAAGGGCAGACAAAGGGCCAAGCACTTTGCCCATAATAACCTGCAGAATTGCTGGAATCACATGGAGAAGGGATTAAGATACAGCAACATATCACCTTCAAAACATTCTGCAATGAAGGCATGTTAAAAAATAGTCTGACACAGCCATAACAATTTCTGTATCAAGGAGACTTGATGCACCTTTGCGTTGTTGGAAAGTGCATCTGCATGAGAACACACATCTTTTACAAATGTCTGGGAAACAACATTTTGCCTATTTCATGTCTACAGTGAAACTGCACATGAAGTCAAACCAATTTTCATGGCATTCTTTATGTCCTAAAAACTAATTCTTTATTCTGAGTTTTCCTTTTTTGATATTCTGCCATAACAGCTTTAGACAGGGCACCGCAACACAGCATAAATCCTCTCAACAGGATCATGCTTCAGGCATTTTACTCACAAAGATTATTTGCTAAAGCTGTACTCATGCCTGCATTAATTTTTTTGTAGAAGTAGAATATATATGCAGCATAATTACATTTCAGTAAAATACACATCTGATCCACAGATTGAACTGCAGGTTGTCTCAGTTCTGAATAAGCCCTTACACAGCCAATGAAACCAAGGGATAATAGAGGAAGGTATTCACCCCACCACATAGCTTAGGAGGCATTCTCCATGTACCTGGCCATAGAGCAGATCCAGATACTGCAGGCGCTTGTGGAGGAAACCTGTCTTTACAGTATCTATAACATGTGAAGGTACGTACCAGGCTCTTCCTTTTGCTCTACACATGCAGCAAAAGCAGTATGTCATTTTTTCCCTTGATCCTCTCTTAGCAGGGTGCTATCAGGACTATCAGTAAGCCTTGAAAGTGTACTCAATCAACTTAAACTCATTTCCATTGTTTACCGTCCCTTGTCTCCTTGCTTCTGTGCACATTTTCTGTACAGGTGACTTCAAGCGTGACACACTCAAACTCTCAGACTGGGATATAAATCTCAATATTTTTTGGCAAAACAGTGACTAAAGAAACTTATTCAAGTGGAACACTCCTCAGTACACTAAGACACTTCCAGGGCAACTAGAACTTGTTTCCATTACAAATGGCCTGGATTATGAGAAAGGACTGCTTTGTACTTACCAGGAATGACAAGGGGTTTTTTAATAAAGACATTGATACGCCCTGACCTCCTGTGAAGGACAATCCCAGAGGTAACTCCCAGGCTAGGTGGCTCTGCACAGTCTTGGACAAAGCTGCTATCTCACTGAACACCTGCTGAAAGGATACTGCTAGACTTTTTGGCTTTTTGCTATTTCACATTTACAGAAAGGCCACCTGAAAGGCTTGATCCTGGGCAAGTACAACTGCCTCCCACACACAGCATGTGTGACAAGTGTGTTGAATCCCCTGCTTCCACAAGAGGAGGCTTAGGGAAAAGCAGAGACAGATGAATTTTGTGACTCCAAAAAACCCCAAGAGTCGTGCACAACATCAGGCATGGACTTGAGACAGACACAGAGAGAATTTACTCCCAGTGATATAGGGACAGAGGAGAAGGGAAAAGAGGCAGAAATCTCTCAGTCTTTTTGTAAAGGTGATAACCACCAGAAAGATCCCTTTCCTAATTTTGATCCAAGAGAAAAGCTACCGAGACAGTCTACCAAAACGTTTGGCAACCCCAGCAGATGTACCAAAATCAAGTATATTGAATATTGATTATTGCTCTTCTAGAAGTCAAATCCCTTGAGAGAAAAGAAAGGATCTTGCACCACTATGTCAGATGATGCAAAATTGAACCCATGGGAAACTGCAATCATGCTTCAGAGTGCCCTGAGCTTTAATGAAGTCAATACTCTTGAAGGATGAGTTCCTCAAGAGAAAAGCTGTCACACTCGGTCTGGGAGGTGAGAACAGAATATCCCTCAAAACACTTAACAGCCCTTATAGCTGCAAGGAAGATCAGGTTGACCTTGGAAAAATTAAAGGTCCACTATTAAACCATTTCCTCTATTTCCTGAAAGTGGGATAACATGACCTAAAGGCAAAACCTAGAACTGGGTGTCAGATGTGGGTTTGCCTGTCTTCTAGAGCTGGAAGGCAGGTCCTAACAATCATAAAATGAGCCCTTACAGCTAGCAAAGTAACTTGTGACACAGATTTTGGAGTGACAGAAGCCACAGTTATGACAAACTTCATAATTTACAGAAGAGTAATTAAGTTTGTACATTTATTCAAAAGACAGGAGAGGTATCTATAACATTTTCAGGAAGGTATTTGAAAGCTTCTTAGATAAACCTGTCCTTTGCCAAAATAGAGGAATAGGACTAATGCCCCCAGTTACTGAGTCTCAGACTAATGGTAATCCAACACAGGGCTTACAACCCAAAATTCCAAGTGCTTTGTGCAATCTGCACATAGTCTGGTCTCATTTCCTTCTTTATCCCTTTCAAATAGGCATATGGCTAGAGATACCTAAAAAAGATAGAGAGGGAGAGAGAGAGAGTCCCTATGTCTTTCTGTTTTGTTCAACATGATTTAATTTAGTCCATCAGTGAGCCCATGCTTTCATTCATGAAACCATTTACACATATTGCTCATCTTTAGAGGGGCTTCAGTAATTTCCAGGATTTGATCAAAAAGCACACTCCATAATGGGTCAAACCTGGACACACAGTGGTTTTTCCTATGGGATGTTTTCTACTACCCCACCAGCAACCATAACCTCCGCAAGAACAGTGACACCCTCTGAACAAATGTTCGGTCCTGTCACCAGGGCAGCTGGATCCCAATATGCACAAACTTCAGTACAAAATGCAGTAAAAATGTGCAGAGGCCACATACAACAGAACCATCTTTAGCACAGTATCTCCTTAACAGCTCTGGCAAATTTGCAAACCAAATACAGGCAAACCCTCTGTAGGTCTGTGTTGCCCTACTTCCATCAACATCAATGAAGCTATGAAAATTTAAGGCAGCAGAGGATCTTGCATGAGAAAACTACATGTCATCCTTCTCAAAATCTTACACTGCAATCCACATGAAACAAGTCATCTTTGCATAGCTCAAATGCTAAATATCTGTTTTTTCTTGCTCTTCACTGTACTCTAAAAGACAATGGAAATCACACATCGCAGATGTTTAGGCAGGAAGACAGACTCTCAAGGGTTCATTTTTGATGCTCACTCCAAGATTTAAATGCTTAACTAAACCTGTCAAAATCCCTTGTTGCCTCATAATCTAAGCACAGAACACCTGGACATATACAAATTCTCACACCTTCTTGTGTCACTGATCAAAGAGTAAGATGATGAAAGAAAACATTCAAAGGTTTTAACTCTGTTTGGATAAAATAGGCATGAACAGTTTGGACTCTCAGCCAAAGCTTCTTTGCACATTAAGAACTACATCTGGCAAGGAATTTGAGAGTTAATTTCACATTAAAGCCTAAGAGCCCACGCTTTGTGCAGAACACATAAGAAAAAAATACCTTAACTTTTCCTACTGAAAAACAAAAGCTGATCTATACTTAAGCAAAGAAGGCATAAATTTATGGGGATGAATTATCAACCACTCAATTTTACAGGGTATTGGAGGAGACAGAATCCAATATGTGGATGCTGTTCCTCTAAAAAGGCAATAGAGACACTCACAGGGCCAGCAGGGGAATCAAAACCATCAAAATTATCAATGAAAATGAATCCCAAGTGTTGGAGAAAAAGCCCTCCTTCTCTATGCTTTGACACACATTTTAGCACAGCGAGTTATAAGAACAGATACATCTGCTGCGTCCATCAGCTTCATAACTTTTCATATTCAACATCAACACTGAGGCTGGATCTCTCTTCACTTTCAACAACATGGGAAGCCAGTGCCACCTGGACACTTCAGCTTGTGCTTGGGTGTGACTGTGACCTTCTTGGCCAAGTGTTTGCATTCTGAGTTTTGTCTGGCATTTTCTTGCCTTTCCTTTTTCCTTTGTTCCTTGTTTTCTTTAAAAGTTCAACCAGAACCCTTTTCATTCCCACCATTTATCTCAGACTTCTCAGTAAAAGGCAGTCAGCTAAAAAGAAAGAATGGATGAGCAGAACAAATACTGATTTCATTTAAAATGTATACTTTAAAACTTTGAGCAAAAATATTCTTCCTTAATATATCATTGAGCATGACTAAGTATGATTCAGCTCCAGGTAGAACCTAAATATTGCTGACTTGCTCTTCTACTCAGCAGAGACTTAATTGCTATATTCAGAGAAGCCTAAAGGAGCAATTTGGCTCTCCTGTGACAGACACCTAAAACTGGTCAGCAAATTCACTCTTTAGGCTCTGTCACTGTCATGATTTTATCTCCTTGGAAAGGAAAGGCATGCTTGAGGACAGATACCTAAATTATTGGATAAATAACTAAATTACAGGTCTTTTCATGCAGTCCCTCAACTTGGTATGGACATTCAGGCTTTAATAAGCAAAACAGTGCATGTGATTCTTGGGCGAGACACCACCTCAGAAGAATTCAAGCATGTTCATGCCACTGGAAATGCCAGCTGAAGGTTCTAGATCAGACCAGGCTCTGCTGGCTCAGGCTCACTCATGTACTGGACCGAGGCAGACACACTGTTTGCTGACAAAATGTGGGTGTGAAGTGGTATCAGTGTTATCAAACCTGAATAATGTAAAAGGTAGATAACATCCTTGTTACTCCAAGTTTTCAGTCTTACTACAGTACAAAAATTAGATCTACTTGAAAGTTGTAATCCAAAGTTTTAATCTTCATCTTGTTCCCCATATTGGTGTTGAAGTATGAGCAATGTTTAATAGCCTCCAGCACCTATTCCAGAAAGACAATCTTTTAAGAGCAGCAGTTGTAGAAATTGGGCCAGCTTCCAACTGTCTGACCGGTCTTTTATTGCTGCTGTAATACATCCAAAATGTGGAAATGTCACATGTGTTAATACCATAACTATTGATTACTAATGTCACAGAATAATACACTTTTAGGTTGTGAAAATAGCCTAATAACACATTAAGGCAAAATGAAGCAACTTAGCCAAGGTCTTTCCCTCTATTTCAGTGTATTTTCACACACTAGATTAATACAGATATTTCTCATTGACATTTAGAAGAGAAATTATGATTCTGTCTCTAAACCAAGGAACCAGGTAACCCACAAGTAGACTGAGAAAACTGTGGAGCAGAAAAGTCAGTCAAACCCTAGATTGAAAACATGAACTTCCTGCTTGAGAGCAGTTATTTTTAGGTAGAAAGCTTGTAATTCAAACAGGTGTTATAAACACTCACTAAGAAAGTTAAGTAATTTAAGTAGTGCAGTGTAAAACTACTTTATGGGGCACACAAGAAATACAGGTGGCACTTATGACATAATTAAATGAAGATGTTAATGGCTTCAGCAGCGTCCTATGTGGGTAAGGTATGGCTGGTGCTTAAAGTGTGGCTGCAGTAATGGCAGGGCTCAGCTTCCTTCTCCTCTGCTTCTCAAGGCAGTCCAAACCCTAATGCCTCTGTTACAACTTACTCAGCTCTCTATAATACCCAATAAATGACAATGCCATAAGTAGACACAGAAGCACACAATAAAACACTCTGTTGTATTTATCTTCAACCAGTTGCATAAAGCAGCAGACCTTAACCAGCACCTACTTCTTCCCATGGAATATCCTCTGCCAACACCTGCTGCTGCTTCTTCCTATGAGGACAGAAGAGTTAAACTTAAGACTTTTTTGGTCTTCTCAACAGGGGCTTTGAAAACACGTTGTAAGTCAGTAATATTCCTGTTAAATATGGCTCTTTAAGGCAAAAGATTAATGTAATAGCATGATATACCAACATTTATTGTTCAATTTTCTAAATGAATGCAGTTATCATATTGTCATGAACTGATGCACCAATGAAGCCTATGTAAAAATAAATAATGTTATTTAGACTTTTAATTTTTACATAAAATTTTTCCCATGTCGTTTGATGTCCATTTGATCTAACAAGGGTGGTCACACTTCCTACTCCCAAGGAATCCCATCCAGGTTGAAGTCAGTTTGATTACTACAGGCTTTTGTAGATAATCTTTTCACACTGCAAACAAAATAGAGAAACAACACTCTGAGAAGAAGAAAAAAGCAAATAAAACCAGTATGAGTTAGCAGTGAAAACTAACAAGCTTTGTGGTACAAGCTGCTTTACCTTACTAGATAATCACTAACACTGTTTTCACATCTTGATAATGTTACAATCACTCGTGCAAAGTGAACTGGAATTTTTATACTTCCCTCCCTTTGTTAGTGAAATGTCACAGTATTTAGAGTTAGCATAAAGTAATACTTTGGTTCATCAGCACTCCTACATACAATATTTGGGAATAATGACCATAAGGACCATTACCATTTTTTAAAGCAATAACCCATTAATGCATATGTGCTTGAATAATTTTGTTTTACATTTTATCTTGTAATAAGTATTTTAGAAACAAGGGGGAGAAGGGCAAGGGGAAAAAAAAGCCAGGACCAGATAGAGACATCTGAGTCTTTAGATTTCTAATTTGCACATGATCATGAAATATGTCTTTTAGAAGCATTGATCATCTATTTCTTATTCTTTAAAATAAAGCCCTGCTTTGCATAAACAGACAATTCCTGTAAGACCAAATGAGCCTAGTGCAGAATGATATTATTGCCACCACACCCAGACACATCACCTTAAAAATATCAACAGCTGCCACGTAATTCTGACTGCCCCACACACTGGAAGCACCAGCTGGAAGCAAAACGGCATTCCCAGGGATGAAGGCAGTCCCTCAGTCCCAGCCCCCAAGAGCAGGAACCATTTCAGCTTTCCCACTTTTCCATCTCTCAACTCCCGCTTTTTTTTTTCCAAGCAAACACCATTTGTCCCTTTCCCCCTGCCAGAACATTAGCAACATGGTGAAAAAGAAGCAAGCAGCAGAATGTCTCATTTTTACACTACAGATTTCTTACTTTATACAGCAGATTTCTTATTTTAGAGGAACAAATCCAAAGGCAGACTTGTTACTAAGATTTTGGGTTGTAACAGACATCTCATGTTTTACACAGCACTAGATACTAGTACATTGACAGATATAATGATTGGACAGTTCTCAATAGTCTGCTCCATTTATTCAGTCATAACACCTTGTTTAACAGCATTCCCTCTACTAAAGTAGTTTTTTTTCCACAGGATAATCTTAGTTCCTAGTAAATTTGAAACCAATTAACTGGCTTGCTGGGCTTTTTGCTGTTAGCAAACAGCTGAGGGACTCAAATACAAGCCAGTGTTGTTACTGCTTGAAAATCAAAATTAGTTGTGCTGACTAGTCTGCTGTTGTGAGATATTTACAGCAATACAAGCATACTTTATGCTTGTATTGCTGTAAATGGTGTTTGCATATTATGGAACTCATCCTGCTTTGTACACAGTAAATACTACTATAAATTTAAAAATAAATTCAGATTATTTCTTTTTATGGACGTACTGGATCTCCACTCAGGCAGATTACACATACTATTTTTAGTTCTAAAGGGTAAAAAACACTAGAGAAAACTCTTGGAAGAGGTTTCCAAGCACAGCTTCCACATTCTGAAAAGTCCATACCACATTTTTCACTTCAAAAAGGACTTGGTGATCCCTCTTCTCCTCCCTTCATTTCTTTCTCAATCAAGTGTAATGAAGCAACATAAAACCATTTTGCTCAAAACCTCTCCATCCTCCAACCTTTTTTTGCACTGCTGTTGCAGAAGGACAGAAGCCACAGTAAGGAGCAAACAAATAGGCACAAATAACTAGAATGGGCACAGAATAGAAAATAAAACTCAGTAGTTTGTTTTTGTTTTTTTTTCCATCATTCCCACAAGAAAACTTCATCCCTAAAGCCTGGAATATATTTAGGCCTTAGGAAATGCTCTAGAGATCAACTCCATGCCCCTTAACACTACAAAGATAAACATGCCTTTCAGCAGCAATTTTGTAGCTACTAACAATACTCCAAGAATTTGTATTTTAATAATTATACTTTCTGCTCAACTATGCAGAGGACTAGCAAAAAAAGGCAAACTATTGACCTATATCTTGTTTCATTCCCAAAGTTCAAAAATCTTAATGTTTACATACTCCACTGCCATCAGATTTGAAGTGCAAAGAAACAGTCACTGTGGCAAATTTCAAGATCTAACATTGCTGATTTCTGGATCCATCATTTATTCTAATTTTTACAAATTTCTCAGCTGCAGAGATTTACCACAGCTGAAATAATACGAGTCTATAATATCTGCATTTCATCAAGATAAAATTGGAGGAGACGCTCTTTCCTGACCTAATACAAAAGAAGCTAAATTAACTGACTCTTGTCTTTGAGACACTATGATCTGTGGTTGCATTAGTTGTGTGAGATGAAATGGTGGAGACCAAGCATGTAAGAGCATGAAGCAGGATCTAAAGCTTGAAATAGTTTTGGAAATAAAGATCCAGAATGCTCAGTTGTAGGCTCTACTTGACCATGTCTGACTCTGTAGATCTATGTATTCCCATCGACTGACTAGAGTAACTGCTCTATCACTATCTAACTGAATGGGACAGAGAAATTACACACTAAAAGTCAACTTCTAGCCTGGAAGTGGAGGAAGAGGGTTGTCTGGAACTTTTGTTTTCAATAGTGAAAGTAATGGTTTTCTCTCTAGTATCACAGTGTATCTATTTCTCAAAGTTCTTCAATTTTATGCATGATCACTCCTGTGGCTGAGCAGAACAGTTTCTCCAAATCCAGTTTGTGATTCTGAGATTTATCACTGTAAAAGGCCAGTTCCTGGTCACACTCACTTCTCACAACTTTGTAAATTTTTCTTTAATATCATGCTTCTGTATCCCACTTCAGGAGCAGAGTGAAGACCAGAAACTTTTACTCAAAGCTTCCCAAAGCCCAGGCTCCAGGACAGTACCCAGAGATGTCGAGAAGGTCAGCTGAAGCAATAGCCAGCACCTCAGCTTTCCTGTCAAGTTTCCAGGAGGAAAAAAAAACAACAGGAAAGCACAAATTAAAAGGCTCCTCTCACATCTGACAGGAATGGATCTCCATAAAACAAGAATAAAGTACTCATAGAAGTTCAAGATTAAGTAGGTCACAGGCTGACATCAGCCAACATTTCGCCCAACCAGGCAAGTCCCTGCCTGAAGTATCTTACTGAAGTATTTTGGGGACAAAATATTAGTTTGAACACAAAAGCACTATTACAGTTGATTCAGCTTTGAATGGGGAAGCAAGAGGGTTTTGCAGAGGTAGACAGGTGGACAATAAAGAAATTGAAATGTCCCTTGCACAGGTGTTGTGATCACTACTGATTTTTTTCTACTTTACCTACTGATTTTTAGAAGACTATATACTAGCAACATCAACTAAAATTAAATCCAGAAACTTACATACAGTTTGAAATATTATTCATCCCAAGCTCAAAGCAAGTTATTGGAAGGGAGAAAAATGGGCAAATTGATTTTTTTAAATGGTGGTTACATAAAATAACACAAGAGATGAACCAGTGACTCTTGTTTACATCAGAAAATGCTGAAGAAGAGTAAATAATGGCCTACTGGCCCTATTAGATTTAAGTGGGAAAAACCCCGTTTCTCACTGAAAACTGTAAGGATCCATGACTTCATTTGCAAGGACCATCTTGAGAAAACAAATACAGATACATTAATCTTCTAGACAGGAACTGGTATCATATAAGGTGGAAAAAAGCCCTGAAGAAGCAGGTTTTGCTTTCATTTCTTTTCCAAACAGAAGAGATTTTAACCATGTTTTCAGAAGAAGATGAGAAAAGGGAAGCACCAACAGAAAGGCAACACCAGAAACAGTACTGAGGACTTACTTACCTGTGAGGTATAAAGCTATTGATAAAAACTTCCAGTGCTGACTCCCAGCTGGCTGTGCCAAACTGTAATGTAGCTGCTCTTAGTGTGATAATTGCAACTGCTAATGCCCTCAACATCCCAAGACTCAAGCATATAATAGAGATATGACTTAAACCACACCATGAAAGACAATGAGAGCTGAATTCATTCCACTCTAACTCAGCAACAAGCCTTACTAATGAGGTCTGCTACTCTCACATTGCAGGAGTGTGTGGCTGGACAGGTCTGACGCTTTTCAGTTTGTAGTCCTGTCACAGTGTAAACTGAAGGTAATTTCAGTAGAAAATACAAATGATCTCCTACTGTTTGCATTCAAATCTCACCTTCACTCGACAAGAATCAACTCCCCACCATGACCTTACTATTTACACCTGGAGGCACAGCGTTTCCAACTGAGAGCCACCAAATGAACTGATAGTTTTCCTAGATACAAACATGTATAAAATGTTCTGAGGTTCACTGTGGAGATGGTATTTCAATTGCACCACATGCATCACTCTGATACACTAAGTGACCCCGAGTAAGGACAGAAGATGGGAGAAGGGAGAGCAGATATGTTGGCTTAGGATAGGATAAAGGAATTATCAGAATCATTTTTGCAGGAGATGCAGTTGAATTAATGTTTAAACCAATTAATTATGTCCCCCACCTCTGCAAATCATAGTGCAACTCAAAACAATTCACAGTGTCTTAGGCTGCTATATATTAAATGTTTAAAAAGTAAATCAAATTGTGAAGGGTTAATATTTACAAAGTATGGACTAAAAAGCATTTACTGTGGATGAGCCATTCACTCCCCTTCTCCCAAAAACAACTATTTGAACTCCCTAAGCAGCCTATGTTCAGAACAATTCCCTGGAAAAATGGATTAATGGGAACACTGAATGTGAGGCTCTCAAAGAAGCGTGGCAAATGTGATTTCTGATCAGCTATGTAATTCTACACATGTATCACTCCCCACAGTACTTTACCACGTTAACACTTCACTTTTCATGTGCTTTTAACATCACAGCATGGGCAATGTATCAACTTCCGCACAATATTTGTTCTATAAATAAATAAGAACTCTATAAACTCTGCTGCCCAAAACTCACTGAAGTCATTTAGGCTGGAAAACTTTTCCATAAAGAAAAATACAAATATCCCTGTTATTCAACAGATAAATGCAAATGATCAAGAAACCTGTGAGTTTGGTGTGAACAGATGACCTCCTCTGAGCTCCTTCTCTGACATTGGTTCAGCATCTCCTACAACCTCCCAAGAGGTCAGTAAAAGACCATCAGCTTGAGGCTTTCACGAACAGCAACTATGCCTCTCACACTACATCAAAGGAAATAAAATGTATCATGACATTAAAAGCCTTTTTAGAAGAACCCTTTACTGTCTCTAAGCAATCAAACCACCAGGTTCCACCTCCTAGTGTTTCTCCTACATAGTGGAAAGACAAGAAATGTACCCAGATGAAAGGGTTTTGCACTTGACAACAAAATGAGTGTTAAATCCCTTATACAATAATTAAGCAACAAATGAACCATTCAAAAATTCACCACTACCATTAGAACAAATTAAATTAAGCCAAGATTAACATATTAAGTTTGCTCAACCCAAAAGCAGATAACTTCACACAGTTCCTGTTTAGCTATGTGCAAACTATTTTTCAAAATATCTGACCGTAAAGATGGGCCAACAATACATGCAATTAAGTAAGTGAGATAACTGGGTAACTTATATTCAAAGGATAATGGCAAACTAGCTCTTCATCTTTTCCCCTACAGCAGTTATGATAGTCCATTTCCAAGGCTTCTGCTGATACGTTAAGTTTTCACATTCTTACATATCCTAATACCCAATTAACAAAGCTGTGCCCCTTTTGATTAGCATCTGTATGCTACTTACTCATTCTTGTGGGGGAGAAGAGAGCGAGGAGGAAATTTCCACAGGATTCTTTAAATACCCAGAAAATCTATTTCACTGAAAACTATTTTGTTCACATGTGTTGAAATTTTTGGCATTCCTCTGACCTTTATGTCAATGAAAACAGCAGGATCTAGGCAGCTGAAAGACTTCAGTATAGAAGGTTACCTTCTCTGTATTATTCAAACCAGGAATGACCAAACACAGGGCCATTACACATGGCTGTAGGTTAAATATGGATGTTTGCATTATACACAGAAATAATCCGAATTTCAATACTTTTAAGTGGAAGAAAACAAACCCAAAAATTTTCAGACCCACATGCATGTTTTACCACATAAAAGTGAAAACAACTCGGTTTAATTTTGTAAGGAAGGAAACTCTTTTCTTGGGGTAATTTATATCTATTACCCATTAGGGACCATGATAGACAGGTAGACAGTGATAGACAGGTAGTATTTGTTTGCAAGAATATTCACAGATTTAACACTTTTCACTCCTAACACTGGAATTTATTTTTTTTTTCATTTTTACCATACAAGCAATAATTCATAGAGCAAGCTAAGTAGGGCCATCCTTTCAAGTGGTCATCATGCAATGAGGTAGGAATTAAATCCTTACATTTTTATATAATGGTAAGTGTAAATAAGGATTATGCATTTAGCTTTAAAGAGTTTAGAGATAAGTTCAAAATCATAAAAAAGATGCCAATAATAAAAAATATCCCAGTGCTTCCCACATTCCAAATGTTGCAAAATATGTGAGCTTGCTCCTCATTTCACAAAAATATAAAACTGAAGTACCTTTGTATGAAATTGCCCCTAAACCAGCCTCCCATGAGATGGTTATTGATTATTCAGGAATACAGCAAGGCTGCAAAGTTTTTAAATTAAAAAATGCTTGACAACAGACCAATGTTCAGTGCAACTACTATTTATCTTATTCAACAACCAACTATAGACATCGGCAATTATAACTGCCTCACCTGTTTTCATATGCAATTTCATGTAAACTGATTAAACAGCAACCAAAAAGTCAGGCAAAATACAAAGGCTGAAGACTTCAGTATTGAGCCTGAGCAGCAGTTTATGCTGTTGATGATACTTGAGTGGCCTCTGATGTGCCCTTTCCACACAGCTGTAATATGAAGAACAGAGCATACTGTAACTGTTCCAGAAGCTGCAAACTCCCAGCACAAACTGACCAACATGACATTGCAAGTAACATTTAAATTTCAAAGGCAGTGCAAGACAATCTTTTCAAGGAATTTAGATATGTCATTTCATTGCCAGCTGACATAGCCTTCACATTTAACATTAATCACACTTCTATTTGTGCTATTTAGAAACCTAATTATCCAACCCACTCATTCTAACCAAATCTGAAAGCTACCTAAAATTAAATTGGACTAGTATATCAAAGCTTCACCTTACTTTCAATTCAGTGATTAAGCCATAATTCTATTACACATTTATTTAGATTGTATCTGGAAAGGAAGTGTATCAATAGGGTAAAGGATATTAGAAGCACCTTCTGAGGTTTCTACTTAATTCTTCAGTATTTACAATAGAGAGAATAATGCAAATACACAGATGGAAATTGTTATGAAAGAAAACTAACCTCTTTAAATAAACACCTGAGGGTTCTGGTGGGGCTGGTTTCACTTTCTTTTGACTGCCCCATCAGAGCCACAAACTCCTCAGGTATGAACCTAAAACTTGTAATTTTTCACAGTTTGATAAAACATTTTTATTTGTGTTAAATGCTGTTGCAAATTGACAATTAACAGCTCTTCATTATAATGCTGTTTTTGTACAAAGACACAGAAATGCCAGAAGCAAGTGCAACTACTATTCTGGCTGGCTCATACGATGCCTATATTTGGCAGGAACAAATTAGAATCTCCTAATCAACATCTCTATTCTGCTGTAAACTGCATACAATTTTTTGTTGTTTGGTTGGTGGGGTTTTGGGAGTTTTTTTGGTGGGGTGGATGTGTTTTGGTTTGTTGCTTTTTAAATAAACAACCCATTATTACGAACTACTTAATCAAACTGGACTTTAAGGCTTTCTCCCAACACTCAGGAGACACCACTCCTCCAACCACCCAAAAAGATAACCTTGCACAGGTTTGTTGGGAGGGCAAGGTAAACCATTACAGATATTCAGAAAGCACATTCATTAGCAATGTACACCATATATCACTGTCTTTGCTGACAGCTATCATGCATTACAAACCTCTCAGTTATTACTAGGAACTACTGACATACACTCCACTATTTCAGTCTTAGCAAAAAATACTGGTTGACAAGACTTGAAAGACATACAGCATGCCTAAGCTATCCAATAATGAATAATTTAAATCCTTTGCAGAGACAGGACATAAATCAATCTTTTTTTTCATTGAAAATGAAGCTGACAATCCATCCACTGAATGGCAAAACTTCCTCCTTAGAAGCAATTAGACCTTTCATCTGTAAGGTCAGGTACATTGAGAAAGATCTACTGGACCACAGGTACTGATGTCAAAGTGCTAAAATTGAAACAAGTGTCCTGTGGCTTATTTCACTTTCTCCCTTCATGAGAAAGAGTTTCTATTGCCAAAGATTCTTTTTTAATCTTGTCCTCACTCCCAAGTCCACTACATCTTTGTCAAGGCTATAAAACCTGGAGCAGAAGCGTAAAATTAGGAACAGCAGCTTGACTTCTAGCTTTGGGTTTTGTGGTAGCCACACTGAAATGCTTCTTATATTACAGTTAATTAGTCTGCATTTTAAAGATGCTGAAGGATAGATTACAAAGAAACAAAGTGCTTATAGTATTCACAATATGAACTGCCCTACAGCTACTGGCCAACCTACTTTTGGCAGCAAAGCAAAAATATACAAGATATGGCTGTGCCATATCTATGACAGGTCATGGCAAACCCTGCCTTGTTTGATACAGGTGAGAAGAATGCCTGCTTTATGAATGCACACATGGAGGAGGGAGACCACCATCAATACATCTGCTGCAGTTTTTGGTGAACACCTGCCATGATTATGCCACAAATGCCAGCACACAGCATATTAATACATTCATCCCCAAACCAAAAAAATAGCAGTCCTAACAGGTTCACGTACTTGCTTACTTGTCATCAAAGGTGACACCTCATAGCCTGGCAGAGGCCACAGGTGGTCGAGAAGTGGCAACAAAATGTGAAGTTTCCTGTGCTGGGCAGAAGAATTTGAAGATTTGGGAAAAAAACGGTGGTGTGATGAGGAAGAAGAAAGAAAAAACACCCACCCAGGATTCAATTCTTTCTCCACAAAGTCAGAAATAGAACAGTAATTGGAATTTCTTCCACAAACAATAGAAATTCAGATGACCCTCAGGCCACAGGGCACTGGCCTTAAAAGCAGGTTCTGTGCTGTTTTTATATCCCATTCTGAAACTGCCAGCTGACTGTGCAGCTGTTCCAAAAGTTATTACAAGAGAATGACTCTGGCACTGATGTCGCCTACACATGAAAATTACTGTTGAAATAAGAAGAGGTGGAAAATGGAGAAAAGATAACAGATGTTGTTCACAACATCCAGGAGACCTACAAAAATGCAATACAGTTCAGAAAACCCATATTAAGGCTCAAACTAAAAAAGTTACTATCTCTCACCCTAAAAAGTGGAGGTGGTTGTTAGATGGAGAGAAGAGTGTAAGCAACCAGAAGTGCATCTGAACAGAATTAACAAAGTTGAGGGGTTTATTACTAAGAAGAAAGCCTAAGCAGTGAGACAGAGTACTCAGAAGTACTCACAGCATGGATTTTGGGTGCCTGGGAAGCCAGAACTCTGCCAAATTGGTCTTTACTGGTAGGTCGTGATCAAAGGGTTCATTCCAAAGCTGCCTGCCTGCAGAGCACACCTGCAAGACCACTGCTCCCCAGTTGTGGGAATACCTGCAGCAGTGAGGAAGAATTTGGGATTAAACAGCAAAATGAGCTGACATCTAAACATAAGAAGGCTCCCTCTCTTTTTTGTAAGCTAGGATACAGAAAAGCCTCCAAAACTTTTACTTCCAAGAAGCTTACGGACATTGAGACTGCAATTATTTCACTAATTCCAAAACACAAACTGCTTTTTTTAAAGCCAAAATGAAATTAGAAAACAATATTTCAACACAATAAGTATTACTTGGTTAATACCAGAACAGGGCACTCGCACTTGCCAAGCAAGAGGTTAAATATACAGCTGTGAGCATCAAGGAACTTATTCAAGCACCAAGGGAAGAAAAGAAGACAGAAGCTGAGGAGACAAATGTTGCCAGACATCTCTATAGGGAAGAGAGAGACTTCAGACTGGGACTCTTTCCCACAAATCCCACAGCTGGATAATCCTCATTTTATTCAGGAGCTATGAAGAAGAAATTGCTACAAACCAACAAAAAACAGCTGTTCTGAAATGTCTAAAGGATTTCAAAATATTACTTTCCCCTTCCTCCCAGCACAATTCATTTTATTTCTATTATGTACGCAGTGGACAAAAATAGTGATACACTTATTGAAATTACAGTAGTAGTTCAGGACTTAAGATTAAAAAAAGAATGAACTACAGTAATGATAACATAAAGTAAGTTTTTTCTCCTCTTTTCACTGATCTTCATATAAAGCTTTATTTAAATGTTATCAGCTTCAGCACTGGTTAATCACTTTCACAATTCTTTAACATGAAATTAGTCCCCCTTTCTCAACCACTGGTGGAAGGTTATGCCAATCCAAATGAAGCAATTATGTCAGAAATCAAGTCAAATCATTTACATTTTTCATTCACTGTAACAGTCTTTAAGTGTGATTAATCAAATCAACTTTCCCTTTTCAGCCGGAGCTGTAATTGCTAAGTGCAAATTAAAGCATATTATATATGACATATGATACTTAATCTGAACACAAATTTTTATTAAGGTTTAAGTCAAACTTTGTTAAATGAGTTAAAGATATCCACTGAATATATCTTAACATTACTTACATACCCTATGGGAAAAGAAAAAATATTACAAAATATTACAAAAATACTTCAAACCCCATAGATAATCCAATTGCTTTGACCAAAAAAACCCCACAAAGAGTAATAGTAATATCATGCTTGTAGGAATATATTCTATATATTCTTACATATATTCTATATATTCTATGTGTTCTTCATGGATTCTATCATGCATTTTAAAAGGAGAGAGTAGATAATTGTAGAATCCTAAACAATTCTTTTTCAGCAAAAAATGTTCACAAATCCTTCACAATGATAAAGAAGAACTACTAATTCTGTGAATAACTCCCTTCTGGAGTAAGCTAAGCTAAGTAAGATAAGACTTCAGTTATTTTAATAATTGTTGACATCTGCTGAAAAGCCCGTTGCTGTTACTATCCCCTAAGCAAAAAGGGGCAAGAAAATTATACTAGTAACGGATCTAAAGGATGAGAGTTGATATTCTTATTCAATACCCTGATGTTTACCTAACCCTCTTAATTTTGCATCTATTGACAACCATGCTGATGCTTTCTGATGTGGTTAAATAGTCTTCTTTGTCCTACTATATGTGTTACTGTGAACTTATTTTACTGACAAAATCTGGAAGAGAACAATATTGTCTCAGAAAGGCAAACAGGAAAAAGCAGGCTGCAGAACCTCTGAAAAACCTTCACAGTCTAACAAGAAAAAAAGAATCCCAACCAAAACACGACACAGTATCACTTTGGGAGGGTTTGGTGCCTAGAAACATGACACGGGATATTGCTTTAGTTCAAAAAGAAAAAATAAATACAAGTATAGTAACAAAATCCATCTTCAGTGCACTGAACAGTCAACATGCAACATATCTGAGGATGTACAATTATGAAGAGTTCAAGGTAATTACCTTTAGTATACTATTTTTCCTATGAAATAATCCTCCACAGAAAGCATTTGCTTCACCCCAGTAGACTTTACTGTTTACATCACAGAACAGCTAATATAATCTGTATTAATAATGGAACACTATTTTATATATATATGTAGATAAATAGAAGACCTATTCAGTGTTGTGTCCCTTAAATACATAATCAGTCCTCTTAAAAGTAAAATCTTCCCTGAAATAACTACACTGTTGCGTATTATAGGAAAAAGTGTGTTGTGTCAGATAACACCATGTTTTCCATCCAATTCACATTGTAAGCCATGCATTCAGAATGTAAGTACACTTGTCACTTGGCCTGTGACAGCCCCACTGGACAGTACAGTCTGACACCTTTACATCCCACACAGGATCTAGCAGGTGTATGATGACCAGCCTGCTGGCTGACACTACATGGAACACGACAGAGGAGGGGAGAGCTTAGAGACAGGCAGAGGTTCCCCTCCCAATAGGGAGAAAGCACTGTTTCATTTCCTAGCTTCCAGCAGTCACAGGACAGGAAATCTAGCACCTTTGGGAACCTTATTTTTCTTTCCAATCTGACAATTGGCCAATAGCTTCAGAAGTTATTTTAGGGAAAGGAAGATGCATTTGACAAGTCAGCTGACAGACAGAGAGCAAGCCTTTGACCTCCACCATGTCTCCATGCCTGGAAACCAGGACAAAATGTCCTTGTGAGTAAAATTCACATAATCCAAGTGTGAATTTGTTCTCTTCAATCCTCATTTTTCATTCACTAAGAGCAGTGTTTCTTCCAGGATGGACATATCCAAACCATCTGCACAATGAGGAATAAAGGAGATGCTAAAGGTGGATTTTAAGAAGTCTTAGCTGCTATGAGACGTCTGCATGTGAAAGCTTAATGCAGACTTACCTATTCCACTGTGTGATACCTACATTCTGTCTGGTACCTGAAATACATTTTTAAACTTAATTCAAGGCACAGTTAAACCACCATGCAATTACCACAATCTCATTTGTTTTTCCCATTAATTGTTGAACAGCATTTCTAATAGGATCTCACTATTTTAAAATATTAAGCAGAAACAAGCAAATCACCTAATTCCACCCATGCTGCATTCCTGTCATTACATACATTTCAAATTACCAGTTTAATACCTTTTCCTTCTTGCACTCATCTGTCATGGGCAGCAGAGTACAAGGGGAAGAAGAGAAAGGCAAAAATGGGAAATAGGAGAAAAAGGCTGCAGCAGTGTGACAGACTCCCACCTCTCCATAACATGACAAGACATAGTATGGCTATGAGTCCAATGGTAAATAGACTTTTACTTCTGAAATCAGGAACTGTTAATTGCAGTTTGCCTTGTACAGCTTAGGTGAGGGAAACATCCTTCTCCACCCAAGCACAGCTCAGGACCCAAAGCTTAACCCATTCATGAAGAAAGAATCATCAGATTCTAAGATGTCGGTCACCAGAATGACACTTTACATACATACTATGCAGTTACTTGTTGTACATATAAAAACATTTCTCATCCTCTGGAAAAGTTTTCCTTTCATGACACAGTCTACCACAAGTGCTACTTGTAACATTCTACAGATTACCACTGTTTGCTTAAATATACTCAGATACTTCATGAAGTCTCTGGATCTACAAAGTTTTTTTTGACGCTGCCTTAATTACAGAAAGGTTTGTGACTTTTTTTAATTAAGAGTTAAGAGAAGCCAAGAACAAGATGATTAGTAGTCACAACATTAATCTTTTTGCTGTACCTAACAACTTAATTTACTGTATAAGACACAAACCCTTGTGGAGTTGCTGTTCTATTGAGCTGACGTTGATGTACTTGCTAGGAAGTTACTTCTACCTCTTCTGTTCTCCTCTGAGATGTAACAGATGGGCTCTCAGGAAATTGAATCTGATAGGAAACACACTCACTGACTTCAGTAAGCTCTTACAAGGCTAAAACAGAAAAATAAGGTTCACAAGTGACAAAGAAACTCAAAACATTTCATTTAAATACAAAGGCTTCTTTGACAGTGGAAAAGAATTCCCACTTCAGCAATGAGTTTTAGAAAATATACTGTCTTTTAATATTATTATTATCATCACTTAATAAAGATGTATTTTAACAAATTTCGGGGCAGACTTTACATACCCTGCCTTCATCACTGGCAAGAAACATCACCACTCACAATACACATTGAACAGCAAATTCCAGCTCTTAACTCCCCAGCACAGTTGAGCAGCTTCATGCTACATTACTTTGGTAATGCAAAAGAACCCAAAAATAGAGACATTTTTAACTTGGACTGTCTAAGTCTCCAGGGAAATGAGGCTTAGGCAGTCCCTCATCTGTTCACTTGTCACATTTAAATTTGCTGGCCAATTTCAACTAAATTTGATAAAGAGTTTGGATACTCAAAAATAATCAAGTTCCTTCAAATTCTACAAAAACTAGAAGCTGAGTACAAAAGAGACATCTACACTATGCTTATAGGTGAAGGCAAAGAACTTTTAACCAATCTATTATCCACCACATCATTAATGAAATAAAAATACTCACGTGTGTTGTATTTAAATATATAATGTGTTTATGCATATTTGAGTATATATTCACCATATATATTCAAAACCTTAGGGGACAACCTGCTCTAGATAGCCCTGCTTGAGGAAAGGGGGTGGACTAAATGATCTTTCCTGTCTGACCTGCAAAATTTCGGGGTAGGGTGGTGGTGTCATATCTGTAGTTTCAGAAAAGCCACACCAAATGATATCAAGCAGGGATGCTAGTAAAGGATCTCAAGGGGAAGAGAAAGAAGACTTCATTGAAAGGTGAAGGAAATAAAACCAAAGGCAATTGAGTTTTAGCCATTATGCTATTAATGGTCCTTTTTTCTTCGGTGACCTTCAGAATTTCACTGAAGACTTGTTACTTCACTCTCCACGTGCTATTAGCAGAATAATTTTGGAAATAATCTCTAAGGTTACAAGCTACACAAATGTCATTAAGTAGTGTAAAACATAGTTTTGATAGCAAAACCATTCCTTTAACCTTTTACACTGATGTGAATGTACCCACATGAGGAGTTGCATAGCTTTTGAAAATATATACTCCTTATTAAATGAAGAAATAAATACAAAAATGTAGAGATGAGGCTTAGACCTGTCATTTTGGTGAAGCAGAGTACTGGAGAACAAATTTTGAAACAACTACCAGGGAGAACTAGTGAGAACCAGTAAACTACAGCAAATGGGGAATTTAGAGAGATGACCAAACTTTTCTAGCCTAACGGAAGGCAGTAAGAGTGAGGTCTGGGGGATCCATGGCTGGGTCCACCCCACCAGCAGACCACCCATATGCACATTTCCTGGATGAAGTGTATGCTCTTCTGTGAAGGAAGCTGAGAAGAAGACAAAGGCATTGTGTAGCCAACAGCAGATCCAGGGTGGAAGCCTGGTAAGGAAAAAGGTGACAGATCACAGCAGCAGGATCAGCCCCTAGTGTGGACATGCAAAAGGAGGCATCTGCAAGCAAGTTTGTCATCTAAACTCCTCTTAGAAACAGCTGGCCATCAAACCATTAATTCATGAGGACTGGAACAACCCCGCCCTAGTCAAGGGGTAGACCCCCACCTGATCACACCAAAAAATGGGGTAGAGGAGGGCTTCAGAAGCCTTGGAAACACCAGACTGAGAATGTGTGTTCTAGGCAAGCTCACAGAGCCATCTAGAAGCTGACAATGGCAGTGACAGGCTGTAGGAATCAGAAGCTGCAAGGCTAAGAAAAAGCATCACTGTTGGAAAACATGGAGAACAATGGAAAACATGAGAACCTCACAGAGGTGAGTGCTTGGATGGGGCACAGGATCCAAACAAAGAATTATGATCAAGGTCAAATTTGAAAGAGTGTAAGGAAAAGCAAACTTGGTATGGTTTGGATTAGCCCACCAAGTTCCTAAAACAGCTGAAGGGCTACTCTGGCACAGTCTTTAGATTCAGCACTGCAGCAGGAGTAACAAAAGTTGAAGTTTTCACTAGCATTGTGCTTAATTTTAAACAAGAAAGCAGCATGCAAGTATCTCACAACTTTTGAAAATATTACAGAAGGAAAAGCTTTATGGGTAATCTCAACACTATTTAACAGCCCTGCAATAAAAGGTAAAATGATGCACACTTATTTGAGAAAATACAAGTGAAAATCACATGGCTGGGCAAAATAATAACAGCCTGTCAGAAGAAAAAAAAATCGCACCTATTGAAATGACAAAATCATAATTCTGACAGGCCAACAAATTAACAACAATAAATCGTGACCAAAAATATTTAAGGAACAATCTGGAAAAGACACAAAAAACTACTAATACCATTTTTCAGCTAAAAGTTCCATCATACCAGAATGGACAGCAACCTTTGATAAGACCTGGGTAAGTATAAAGCAGTAAGCCTGGTAAATGACTCCAGAGAAAGTCAGAGGAACTATTCCAGAATACATTGCTACTGACTACACAGACAAACAGGACATCTTGCAAAAGGCTTAAAACCTGTAAACTGGTATCATAACTGGTAAACCTTTAAAGAAAATTCCACATGCAAGAAAAGCAAATTAGAAATCCCATCGTGCACTATCAGTATCCTTCACAAAAAGCTCTTAAAGACACAAATCAGCCACAGGGTAAGAGTAATGTTGTTGCTTGGACGTACAACTTTATGAAGGCCAGAAAATCAAAGAAAAAGAAATGGGCAGGACTCCTCCTGGAAACACACAGCCTAGAATTATTTTGTGGGAATCTCTTCAGATCCACTCTACTCTGTTATCTAAAGACAAACTAATTATTCAGCAGGAGGAGCAGAGAGCATCATGGCCTGGTATAAATTCATGGGACAATTGCATCTGCAATAGTCTGGGCACTTCTGACTCCTCTAAGCACAAAAAGGACATAAATGGGAATGTTACTGAGAGGGACAGCAAGCACCTTGAAACGTGGAATATGCTAACCTGGGGAACCATTAAGACACCTGGACTCCTCAATCCAGAAGATGAGGTAACTGAGATACAACAGTAATTTATAGGATAATGAATGACATGAAAATGGAGACAGAACAACTGTTCAGTGAACCTTCCAATTTAATAACCTAGGAGCATTAAATGAAGTTAAGTGTGTCCAGTTCACAGAGGGCATTCCTCACTAGTTGTTGTTATTCTTGCTCAAGTACCTGCAACAGACATGAGAAATTTCATATGTTTAAACAGCAAATGGATGTATTTTTTTGGACTAAAACTTCTTCAACAATAAAATGCAAAATCCACCATAGGCTCAGAGAGTATTCTGGAGTCTTTGTCCAGTAAAAATGAAAGTCAATATCTTATTGTCAAGAGGAGACTTAAGTTTAAGTCAGTGCTACCATTTGTATATTTTACTGGCATATTTCAACTAAAAAGCATTTGGTAATGGCCATTTTCAGACACTTTGACAAGGCAAGATCCTCTAATTTTGTCCTAACCATCAAAGCTGTACTCATCATATTCAAAATAACATTAAAAAAAGCATTTTGCCGAGCAAAGATACAAAGAAAACTTGGCTTTCATATATGACTAACAGAAGACAGACCTACTAGTGAATATTTCTGTCATCCTAGATTTTCATGAAAATCTGTAGATTACAAATATATAAAGATTTTATCTCATAAAGATTTTATAAGAAGTTCCTGTTACATAATCAAGCTTTGTCACTGTCTTCAGAAGGCATCAAAGGAACTAATCTCAGCTCTTCACAGTGAAGCAACGCTTCAATTACATCTCCTTGGCCTTAACTTTCAGGCTAGATAGGAAAGAGTCTAAGTAGTAATATATGTACAGCAACCCAAGTTCGCACCTTTTTCTGTAACATATGCAACCTAGACACAATATCCCAGGAAACAATACTTTAAAACCTTCATACATTCTACATTAACAAAGTAAGGCAGTTAAATAAAAGTCAAATATAGCAAAGGTAGCTAGAGGCAAAGAGAAGAGAGTAGGAGGGGGAAGCAACATATGATAGTATTATATATCCCCAGTGACATGAATAATTTTTTTTTGTTTGCACTTAATCTTCATATAGCCTTTTTCCCCAGCTCTGAATTTCATTTATCACTGTATGCTGATAAGCTGTCAACAGTGGCACCACTTTCATATATTTTTGTGCAAGAACAATAAAAACATGACCCTTATTAAGGCTTCTCAAAGGGGGAAAAAACCTAAAATGAAACAGTAATTTATATTATTCTTGTTTTCCATCAAATAGAAAGGGGATTTATTCCACAGAAACAGCATATTCAAAGTTTCCCTTGGGGCAGGAGGGGGAATTTTACTAAAACAGAGACAAAGTGGCTGCTTTGCAATATGCCATAATAGGTTAACCAAAGTTTGAACTGTGAAAAGTTAACATAATACATGTTTTACAGGATGAGAGAAACACTGAAAAGATTTCAAAATTATCTTTTGGGAAGATACAGACATTGCTATTTTAAAAAAGGCTTTTCATCAGGAACAGCTTCTGAATCAAAACAATTCTTTCAAGAACATGAACCAAAATCTGCCTACAGAGCAGAACAATATCTGTAGCAGAACTCACATTTATTTCCATTCTTTTTACAGAGGTTAATTTAATAGTTTTTCTCCAATGCAAAACAACAAGAGAATTACAATTTGAAGAGTATGTGGGACTCCCTGCTCAGCACTTAGAAGAACAAAATCTTTCAACAGTTCTCACCGCTGCTACAAAGAAACATGTATTGAAAATATGTTAAAAAATTTAGCCATGCGTTGAAGCTGTTGGAGAATATAGACTGTTCACCATCCCAATACCTGTAGGCTAACTCTTGAGTTCCACAGGGATAGTGGAACTCCAGTTATTTTTACAGATTACCTTTAGAATCCTCAGATGAAATACACAGAAAATAATTACCTTTAATATTGCAATGATGCCAACAACCAGTATTTCCTTTAACATGTTTAGTAAACAAATTCCTGGGACAGATAAAAATACTTTAAGCAGTATTTGGTCTTCTCAAAGCTATGCAATAGAGACTTCTATATGAACTCTTAACATATCCAGGTCAGTGTCATGTATGAGCATACCTACATAACCATTTCACTGTTCCCAGGCTGTGCACATTCCAGCATTTTATTAGCAGGTGCACGCTGTGTACCCACCTTACAATACACCCAGACATACAAATCTACACAACTAACCAAAAGACAGCTTTCAAGGGTTTTACTGATTTACATCTTGCAAATGCAGCATGTTAGGCAAACCTTTTGATTTTCAGCTGATAGATCCTTTAGCAGTTTTTTTTAGCCCTCAGACCTGCTACCCAGACAAGGCCTCATACACCTTAGGATGGGTTTTGATGGCACATAATCACCTCTGGCTAGATAGTGGCACACATAACCATTCCTAGAAACTTCTTTTTTTTCCACCTAGAAAATCAGTCCAAGAAAATCTGTCACAATAGAGTTTGAACACATTAAGAGCCTTCACATAATCTAAAGGCAGGCTAAAGAATGAGAAACTCTGCAAAGTACTAAAATCCCAAGGGAGCACCAGGTACATCACTCCCCCATCCTTTCAGCTGCTCCCAGTGACACAGCAGGCACTGGATGGAGGAGATGCTGTTGCATTCATCATTCCCCCATTAGCAGAGGCATCACCTTGCCCTTTGATTTGACTTGAGAGGGAAGAAACTTAACCTTCCTTTCCTCTGCAATGGCTGCTATCCCTAGTGTCTAGTTTCCAAGCAAGAACCATGAGACATGACAGTTCCTGGGAACAACCACGCCCACCAAGCCAGAGTCAACACAGGAATTTTTAGCAGGCTTTTGAAAAACAGCCCAATGTAATGAGTGTGTTCCATTATTGTGATTCAGGTAACAGTTTAGAAAATATTGTCTTCCAACATCAGTTTCATGCCAAGAACTTCACAAATTAAATTAATGTAATTTGTTGTAAAATTGTGGTGACACACATGAACACCTTTAAAAATTAACTGTGTTAAACATAGCATTAAAGATACTTTGTTATTCATATACATCACCTTGTTCACAAAAAAAACCCATGGAAACAACTTCGAGGGAAACAGGGTCTGTTTCTTAGAATAAGGAACTCTTAATGAAAATGCACAACTGAGCTTCATGCAGTGCAAGCAACAACAGTTTCTAATTTTAGTGAAATTCTCACAATTATTTCTGTATTAAGCTTTAGTCCATGTACATTACCCACACAGTGTTTATATTCTGTAACTATTTGGTTATAACCTGATTTAAACAAGAGTGTATAATATACAAGATGGCAAGGATCTACATGTGGAATTTACTTAAATGGCCTAAAAACTAGGATCGTGGATAACAAATAAATAAGCTTTTGGACTACATAATCTCCACCACCAGTCAGATCAACTTAACCCACCTAAATAAATGCTCAAGACTTCCAGGGCTCTTGCAACATCAGATAATGTATTCATTTTGGAGTAATTTTTGTACATGAAGATTTTATTGAGGTCAAAAAACCCACTTAGTTCTGACTTGTGCTTGGAGATAACCTGATGCTTACATCACCACCTCCTTTAAAAATAAAACCAATTCTAGCCACAGACCTACCAGCTTTTACATGTTCCTAACAATAGCAAAGGCAGCACAGTAATTGTGTGAGAAGCCAGGAACAAAAAAAGGAGAGTGAAAGGAAAAGACGTATCATTTTACAAAGAACATCTATGCTGAAACTCTTCTTAGAAAAAAAAAAGTAATAAAAAGCCCCCAGTTTTGCCTGACATCAGTTTTTAGTGACCTGATTCTCTTTGGAATGCACAGTTGTAACTTATCATGTCTTCAGTTCTCCTCTTCTTTTATCTAATAATACACACAAGCAAGAGTCTTTTGAAACCTTTACAGAAACAGTCAGGTACTTAGTTCCTCCTGAAGACAGAGTATTGAACTACACGGAATAAAATCAGCATGATAGAAGTTATGTATATCTTAACTTTTGGGGATTAAAAAAAGGAATAAATAGCCACAGTAAAGAGGGAGTGACACAAAAGAATGCTCACAAAGAGCTCTTACCAAATACAAAAAGATACAAGACATATTTGAAAGAAGTTCAAATCAAGCATTAAAACAGTTGTGTGTATTCCACATTCTGGTTGGGGTTTGTTTTGCCTATTACAGGTAATATGTAATTACCAACAAACTTCATTAATACTTGACACATGGTAAAAAGATTCACACCAAAAAATGTGTAAAAGCCCCAGCCTAGGTAACCTCACACACTTTCAAATGTGTCATTAATTGTATTAATGATTGTATTCCTTTAAATAAGGATTTTGACAATGTCATCTTGGCACACAAGGTTGAAATGTGGCTCCAAATTTCAGTCAACACATGAACTAGTTAAATCTCTGAGAAAAGGATGATAGAAAGGGAAGAAAATACTTCTGTTAAATTTAATGGGGCAATAAACAAAGCAAATAGGTAACTAGTATTGTTCTAGTCAACTTATCCTCACATTTAGGCCTCAAGTTCCACCAAAAGGTAGAACACCAAAGAGGACTGAAGGAGTACATGCAGGAGGAATTGGACAGATTACCCTCCTCTCCCTCTCCCTCT
>VYXD01001868.1:107347-126623 GCA_013397195.1 Hylia prasina | reverse complement strand
GGGCTGGCATTTCTGCCATCAGCCATCACGGTTTGCCACCGTTTTGGGGGTGCACAAGCTTCTGCCCGCTAATCCACTGCCCCCAAAGCTGTGTGTTCCAGCCAAACCATCTTTCTCCTTGCCCCTTCCTCTCTTTCCTGCAGCTCTATTTTCCAGCCTCTCTGCTCTTTACCTCTGTTCCAGAGCCCTGTAAAGGCTCCACTGTTCATCGGAGGTGTCCGGCAGAAACCGTATAACAATGCCAAGTTAACATACTGATCTCTTGGATACGGCCATTAAAAGGCCTTCCAGAAAAGTACTCAATCCCCTGAAGACTAGATAGGCTTCTCTATATCCTGCCGGACCATATATCTTCATAAACTTTAAATGTGGGCTATACAGAGAGTATGTATTCCAGTGCTTGTGTGAGGTGCCCTCTTTCTAACAACCAGGTCCCTGACAAGAACTTGCACTGTGCCTTCCTGCCACAGAGGTGTGAGTGTAACACAGCCCTGCTCCTTCCTAAGAGAGCCTGGAGAACACCTGGAGTGAAGTGGAAATGGACGTACTGCTACATGTGATCTCCCCATCAGAGCAGCTGAAGCCGTACAGCTTAGTGTAGGGGTTGTCCAGGAGGAATCGGCAGGATTCCATTTCCATTGCCTGTGAGTAGCAGTTATCATGTACTTGGCAGCACCTGGGAAACAAGCAGAAAAAGGTTAGAAAATGGCAGAATCGCAGGGTCAACTGACCTGTAAGACACACAAATACACTAAATTTGCTTTGATGAGGCTCTTGGGGGGAAAAAAAAAAAATACCCAATGATAAGAGGGCAGTCACAGAGGACCTCAAAAGGATACGGTTGTGCCAGCTCGTGGTCCAAGAGGTGTCTGGTACATATGTACTTATGGGAACATCTTCACATTGTGTATTGGGCACAGGGAAAGCAAAAGCCAGTGTTTACCCTACACTCCCCCTCAGTGCCTGGTAGCTGACAAGCTCTCAGTCAGCACAATCCAAGACTTGGCTGCCAGATTTGTATGTCTCTAAATTACCCATGCCATTTCCATTTCCTAGCATTTTGCAGCCCAGCCCTGTATGTGTTGATGGTCAAGCACCAGGCAGAGTGTGCAGACCTGTGTTCAGGCTGCTGGTCCAACGCTGCTGCTGCAAAAAAATGCTGGAATGAGCACACTGTGCTGCCATAGATGAGAAGAGCTACTGTAACTATATTTTATCTCAGTAATAAGGCATCAAGGTGTGCTAGCACACATCCTTTTTCCTCTGAATCCTTCTGTAAAAGAAAGCTTTGTTCACAGCAGCCAGAGAGTTGTGTAAACATTCATAGGCAGGGCCAGCTGAGATGAAGCTGAAGCAGGAAAGTACAAGCAAGGAAAGAGGTTTGTAAAAGCAGAGTCTTGCAAACCTGTCAAGCTCGTCCACTGGGGTGCCGCTGCCCCCCAGGCCGCAGTAGCAGCCGTAGTCAGCGTAGTCCAGCAGTGGGTGGCTCTCGGGCAGGGTGCACTTGATCATTTTGCGTAACAGCCACACAGCCCTGGGCGAGACCCCGGCGCTGGCTGCGCCCGCTGGGGAGAGACACACAGGGTGGTCAGAGTCAGGTTCAGGGTTACCAGGGCGAGGACGAGGGCACTTACACACCTGACAGCAGGAAAAGCAGGGTCAGGAACTTCATTCTCGCAGTGCTTTACAGAGAGACTGGTCCTAAGGGAAATGAGTCTTTATACAACAGGCTCACCTTGACATGGGTATGAGATAAAACAGCCAGTATTTATGTTACTAAATGCAGACTTCTGCCATTGTGGCGTGACCAGTTGAAGGCCAATTGAATTAAATCTGTAAAAACCGGAAAGACAAGTATTTGCTCTCTAGGTTTTTTCTATTAAATTCTTGTAGTGTTACCATTAGAAGTCAGCCTGAAAGATCTGGATATTTTTAAAGGCTCTCTACTAAAAAAATAGTAACAGTATGGTAGTTAAGTTGGAAGTTTCTGGCACACTAATAACCATCTGTCACTAATACTTGCATCCTTTTTTTTATGGTATCCCACTTATCATTAATCCTTTATCTCTCCATGGGTTCTCCTAGCATAATTCAGATAATAAGGTACAGGTACATGTTGTCCACTGACATCAAATGACCATTTGGCATGAGCTCAACTGAAAAAAGATCAAGCTGTTCTTTAAAACCACAGAGGAGAAGGAGGTACTACTAAGCAAGAAACAGGAGCTAACCTTTGTATGTGGCTTAAATAAGGTATCTGGTTTTAGGCCTTAAGCAATCTACACTGGAAATGAACCGGGCTTAGAAGTTTCAACATACACAGCAGACTTCAGTAACTTAGAACAGATTCTCCAACACCAACGCAGAACCCAATTAAGAACCTTTGGTTCTCAATGCCAAGGAATGAGGAGAGTTGAGAACCTTGAAAGTTGAAAAAGTGGGTAAGAAAAATCTTCCTGGAATCAGTCAGGGTTAAATAAAAACACTGCAATCATATTTAGATCCCAGAGGCTCTGGCATTTTCAGGGCTACAGGTTTGGCATTTTTACACACTCAAGATACGGTTC
This sequence comes from Hylia prasina, assembly GCA_013397195.1. Lineage (NCBI taxonomy): Eukaryota > Metazoa > Chordata > Aves > Passeriformes > Sylviidae > Hylia > Hylia prasina. The sequence continues at coordinate 124,056 of VYXD01001868.1, read as the reverse complement.
CTAGACATGGCTGTCAAGTCTGCATTGATTTCCAGAGCACCAAAGAAACCCTGAACTTTTACAAGCAAAGGGGGACGCAAAGGCAACAGCCCAGTACACCAGAGTGCTCATGCAGGAAATTTTGGGCTCACCACCCACTAGCAGGTTCCAAAAGGGGTGATGAGGACACCTTCCTCCTCACAGGGTCTGAAACTACACCAGGGTACTCACAGTACCCACTGGATGTTGACATATCCACAGGACATCTAAAGCTAGACATGGTGCAGAACAACCAGATCCATTCTGACTTTTCAGACCCATTTCTGATCTCTTCAAGCACTCCCATTCAGGGGCTCCCCACTCATGGGTTATCTACAGCCAAACAAATTCTGAGTTGTAGATTTAGGATTCTCAAGAGTTCTAACAAGAACTAGGGGTATTGAACAAACATTAAAGGCTGATGTAAAGGGCAGTTAGTCCAGAAAACCACAGTTAGTTCAGAAGAAATAACTTTTGTCTTTTGCTGACAGATCAATCTGCCGACTTTCCCTTCAATATCAACTTAAGAGTTCTGTCTTCTCTCTTTTTACCATTAAAAAAAAATCATTTTCATATCTATGAAACTCAGGACTCTAGTTCCTTTTTCCTCTGTTCTCAGTATCTGATGTATTATTAATGTTTTCTAGAGAATTTCCAGTCAACTGGCCTTTTTGAAATCATACATCAACAATTCTCTACATTTTTAGTTCAACAAAAGGATCACCAAGTGTGGGAAATCAAGCACATGAGTATTACAAGAATGCCTCATGAGAAAAATCCCAGCAGGGTAAAGATTTTTCCAGCAATGTTATTTTTGGTTTCCTCCTTTTTTTGTTCTTTTTTTTTTTTTTTTTGTACTGTATACAAAGCCACTGGTCCTTGGTACACTTGTGAGCATATTTCAACCTATAACTGGTTCTAATTTACAGGCTTAAGCCTTAAATTCTTTTAAGACTTTTTTATAAGCCCCATTGCAGAGTTCCCTACTATTCCACACTTAAAATTCTCCTTTCTCTCTTTTGTGCGTTAAGGACTTTAATTCCCATCTCCATATTTTACTTCCTTACATCTAGCTTCCTTGGTCCACCACAATTCAGCGTATGAGCCAAACCTCTAAACACCACATTATCTCCTTTTCTGAAGCTACAAATACTTACATGAAACCTCTGTAATGTAGAGAAGAGAGACAATCTCTACTGAAACCAGATCTGCCTCACATTATAAACTGGGCCACTGCTGAAATGTGGGAGCAGAACAGAGACCTGCCTGGGGCTTTTATCCTTAAGGCAGGATGCAACTCCTGCCAGGTCCTGAAATCTCCCCCACTGGAAAACTTCACACCCCCAAATAATGACAGAGAAGGACAGTTTTCAAATAATTTATTAGGAATTTAAAACTGAAATCTGGAAAAAGGGTTACAGGTGTGGAGAGAACAAACACTGGAGTGTAATAACTTACTGGCTTAAAAACACAGCTTTATTTCTTTTAAAAAAAATGCCCACCCTGAAACCAGAGCCCCAGCCTCCAGGCAGTGGCCAGAGAGTGACTCACAGCCCAGCAGCAGCACAGCTGGCTGGATGTCTGGAGGGGGCACGGAAGCAGCTCAGCGCATACACCAAGAGGAAGGAAAGCGCTGTCTGCAGACCCAAATTTGAAGTATATAGAATAAAAATAAACCCAATAAAATGCAGCTCTTCTTTAATTAGGAAATATTTAAAAAAACAGACATACAGACTCTTGTCTCAGTAACAAAAATTATTGCTTTGTGTTTTCAGTACTGATCTGTTAAGTACCTTCTTACCTAAACAGAACTCTCCAAACGCATCGCCCAGGTCAGGACAAGTTCCAGCAGATGGGGGAGAGATAGAAGAGAAAAAGGGCCCTGTGGGCACTGTGGCCCTCCCAGTCATTTTCTAAATGCCCATCTCCTTTACAGGGGCTCAGTTTGGGGGAAGAGAGGGAATGATTTTTTAAACTTAAGATGAAGCTGTTATTTCCCTGGGAAAAGAGTTTGGCTGCATCTTAATAAAAGGCTTAATCACCCCCCTTAACAAGGTCTTTGGTTCACTGAAATCCAGACCCAAACCTGCCCCATGTATTCCTGCTGGAGGCCTCCCCTGGCAGAGTGCTGGTTAGCAGGGGCCCGGACCATACATGGGGAAGCCCCAGCAGGTTCTGGAGAAGGGACCAGATCACCCCGCACAGGACAACGGACAAATTCCCACAGTCTTCAGAACACAGAGTAAAGCAAACGGGAAGCTGCAATTCTATAATTCATATAATCCCTGAGAAGCCCTTAACCCGCCCCCAAATCACCACCCTAATGCTTTTCTCCCCTGTTAATGAATCCCCATCCCAGAGCCCTGCCCTTCAGAGAACGACTACCCAAATCTCCCCCTGGCTGACACCCCTTCTGATACCCTTGCCTCCGGAGGAGGATCCCCTTTCCCAGGAAATCTTGACACAAGCGATAAAGTTTGGAGAGTGAATTCCTTTCAAAGTAACCAAGACAAGCAACAGCGGCAAAGCCCTTTCCCTAAGCCAGGCCAGAGCCAGTGCTACGGAGCCCAGGGATGGAGTCTGTACATCAAGCAATTGGAAGCAGCTTTAACCCGCTCAGCAAAACAGCCGATGGCTGGTACATTTCACCCCGCCCGCCCCCCCGCCCCCCTTTCATCTCATCTCATCAGAGGTCTTAAAATCTTACAGTAAAAGGTGTACAAAAAAAGAACAAAGTCCTGTCAGGATTCTGCTGGAGAGTATTGCTCACACTGCGGCACCAAGTCCAGGACCTGGAGCTGCTCCTTGGAGCCAGGCTGCAGGCAGCAGCCAGGTTCAGCTCACGATATTTACATATTATACAGGAGGAAAAAGAAAACCCCACATAAAACTAAATCTAGGAAAAAAAATCTTTCAGCTGTAAGGATAGTGTTTTTCACTTAGCAAAATATACATTTGTTTTGTTCCATAGCGATGTCCAACGTTTTCGGATCCTTGGAGTTTCACACTTTTCAAAGCCTCACATTTACAAAACAGAAACAATTAAAAACAGTTTCTTTAAAAAAAATAGAAATACAGCAGTTCCTCTCAGCCTTTGCGCTCTCTCTCTTATCTCTTTCTTCCCTTCAGAACTGCATTCTTGTTACATACCGTGCTTCAAAAACACTGACGACAACAACAACAGAGTTGAAAATATTCAAAACAGTTTCAAAGCCAAATAAAAATACTCCTCAATGAAAACTACCTAACACAATCACAAAGCCAATTCATAAAATATGTCTACTAGCTCGGGAAAGAGCAAACAACAAAAAGAAGGGGCAGCCCCCCAAAAAGATAAAAAAATAAAATAAAAAAATAAAACTAACAGCTAATAAAATAAATAAAAGAAGAATCAGTGGGCTGGGGGCAGGGAAGGGGAAGCGTAAACCGTCGGTGGTTAGTAGGAAAGCGAGATGATCTCCTCGGGTTCAGTCCAGTGTGGTCTGGTCAAAGGGAGAGATCGGGCAGGGCGGCAGGAGCCTGGCAGCCAGCCGGCAGTGTGCAGTTTGATTCAAGAGAAAGGTAACCTTGGCTCATCCCCCGAGGCTCACCAGATCCTCCAGCCACTCGCCGTCCTCGGTCAGGTCACTGGGGAATCTGCGGGACACAGCAGGGGAGGGAAGGGACAGGATCTAAAACAACCACAGCTTTCCTCCTGGGGTTTTCTTCTGGTGTGATCTGACAGAAACACTCCATACCCAAACTTTGCCCCAACACAGTCTTGCTCTGCACATTGCTGGCACAGGGACAGGGCACAGCAGAGATGTTTCCGTCTTCAACGGCAACGTGCAGGCCTGGGAAACAAGGTCCCACACACCACGTGGCCTGGCCGCTGTGAGGGCTGGGACGTAGCAGAGTCCAGCCATTTCCCCAGCACACTGCTCTGTCCAGCCCTGCCAGGCTGCCGTGGGCTCCTGTCTGTGGACACCATTCCCTCCAGTTTTTTCTCTCCTTTTTGAAAAGCTGGTTGTTGATTTTTTTAATTTTAAATTTTAAGCCAGCAAACTTCAGTCACATTTGCAAAGCAAACAGACTATCCACCAATTCCCTCTCAGCCCATCCAAGGACCAAAATCAGAACTGATCAAACACCAGAACAGATTTTCCTTCTGCCCTTCTCCCAGGAAGGAGATGAAAAACCTCACTTCCCAGAGACTGGTCTCAGCAGCAGTGAGAACAACCAGCTGCATAGTGGAGGCTTCCCCAGTCATACAGAAGAGCCTAGCTTGTCTCTCATGATCACCACTAGATTGTGGCTCTGGCCAACCCTGCAGATGTTTTCTGTTTTTGTGAGTGCTTCACTTTCTTCCTCTTTGTGCCAGACACTAAGACACTCTCCACTCCCAGCCTGGAGAATGTTCAGTAGGAACCCCACCTGCCACGCCTCTGGTGCAGGAGAGAACCCTCGGCTGGCCACAGGACTCCTCCTACAGGCTGGTCCAGGCCATGGAGCCTCACAAGAACATCCACAGCTTCAGCTGAGAGCCTGAGCACAGGGACCAGCTCAGAACCTCACTCATCTCTCATTACCTGCTCCTGTTCAAAGCTCTCTTACCTCCTGCCTCCTTGGTCCCCAGCTTCAGTGATACCCATTGGTAAAAGCTGTTGCAATCAAGGGACCCTGTGAAGAAAGAGTTAAAACCCCACTCTTAAACAAAAGAACAGTGAAGACGAATTACTAACACAACAAATTCAGTCATGGCCCAGATGACAGAGTAACTGCTTTCAGCTGGAGGTGCCAGCTCTAAAGAGCACATCACCCTATGTTTCAGGGACACATCACAGGGTGCCGTGTCAGGGCCAAGATGGGCTCCTTGGAAAGCCTGAGCTAAATCAGGGAAAGGACTGGAGATCAGGACCTTGAGTGGTGATCAGGGAGAGCCAGCAAAGACCAAGGACATGGGCTCCAATTGAGCTGCTGCACTCTGCACCGTCCATCTGGGTCTGGGGCTCAGCAGTGGCACAGCCAATGCTGCAGTGGGTGGTATTTCCTAACCAGACAACAGACTGTGGGCTGAGCGGGCTGCCTGCTGCTGCTCACCTCCCTCACCACATGGAGACACAGCCCACTGCCCATGTCCCTCCCTCCACAGAGGGCACAGGGAGCACTCACCCCTAGGCTGTGTCCAAAGCCGGTGCTCGGGGCGGGACTGGCAGCGCTGATGTAACTGCTGACCCCTGAGTCCTGGTTGGCAGCTCCATAAAGCTCTGCCATCGGCCCGGGACTGGTGGTGCCCAGAAACCCACCAGTGCGACTGGGGGTGGAACCTACAGCAGGCAGCAGAACTACGTAGTGAAGATCCCAAAAATGCAACCCCGTCCCACCCCCCTCCCACAGCCCCTTGGCAAAGCCCCATGACAGGACCCCGTGCTGGGGAGGAAAGTGGAGTTACCTGTCCCTCGCACCACGGCCGCCGCAGCCGCTGCTGCTGCCATCGGTCCATACGCAGTGAGGGGGATTGCTGGAAAAGAAGGAGCAGGCATCTCAGGAGCACTGTGGCTACGTGGGAAACTCCTCGAAGGGAACCTTCATTTTCTACTGCAAAATACTGAGCTCACATACATATTGGCTTAGTGCACCACAGGGGACATTAAAGGATGACAACAGGGAAGTGCATAGCCCTGAATTTATCAGTATTCTTTTGCACAGCCAATGTCCAGGGGAATCCACGAGCCATGCTCTGTCAAGCCCACGCCAAATGCATGGTGTGGAAGAGCTGAACAAGAAGTAGGCAATTTCAGATGTATCCTGTCACTATGAAGCTTGCAAGATGCAGTTAATCTTAAGCTACAGATGCAGATTTTGGCAGTAAATGTGGAGAATCACAACAGCTCAGGGGCCGCAGCTGAAGCTTTACATTCGAGGCTCAGCCCCTCCTCTGTCTCTTGGTAATATTCTTGAATAACAGTTTAATAGCCTCTTTCTCCCTATTTCTTTGCTCAAGACATACCATTCTCCCCACACTGAGTTTTGCTCCTGAATTGCTCAAAACATCTTTGTTCATTCTAGAAAAGCAGGAAACATACACCTAGGGAACAGGAACTAGAAATGGCTTAATTGAAACAGTAAGTCTTAATTTATATGTAGCAGTTCTAATTCCCCACTTTACTGCCACAGGCATTCAGCCCTCAGGGCAGGAGGCATCTAGCCAGTATGTTTCTCTTTGCCCTTAAAATGACTGGGTCAGCATTTCATGCTTGAATGTGAAATTCACTGTGATTCTGTTTAGAGCACCATAAAAAGAGGTCAGAACAAATCAATCGCGTTAAGGCTGAAGCCCAGACTAGCTTAGGAGGGAATATTTAGTAGCAGGCACCAGCCTGTTTCAAGCAAACGTCATACGAGGCTTCTATCTGGGTTAGCCGCTCATTACAGGCCTTGGGCCAATGCAGGCATGTTGCTGCCTCCCATCACCCCCAAAGATGCTGTTCTAGGAAAAAAAGGCTGCTGGCAGCCACCCTCCTGCCCCATCCCTCTGCAAATCCCTGACACATGAGCGAATGTAGTTTTACTGAGAAAGGAGGCGAGGTCATCTCAAAAGCCCTGGTTCTTTTCCCAAGAAAAATCCTCCTTGCCTTTGCAGTCTTATCTGCTGAGACACCATGTTAGTGTTGCGGTGACAAAGCACCTGTGCGTGCGTCCCTGCCTGTGCCACCCCCTCTTGGCTCCCCTCAGCACACTGTGAGGCGCAGCCGGTGCGTGCTGCAGCCACTCGAAGGCACGAGGGCCCTCGAGCACACAGCTCGCCAGGCCCTGCTCTCTGCAGGGCCAACTCCAGCCTATACATGGGAACCGCAGCCGCGGCCCAGCCAAGCGGCTGCACAGGGGCTGCTTAACAGGAGGTAAGCGTATCGGGGAGGGAAGGATGCCACGATCCCCAGCTGGTACTTCAGTGAGACACTCAGGACTGTAAGCTAACGTGGCACCCAGCCAGGACAGCAGCATTAATAACTTCTTGTTGTGCAGAGCCCTGGTGCACCCTGGCCACCAGTGACAGCCAGGCCCCTGAGGGGCCCACAGTGCTCCTGAGAGCCAGTCACCTCTGCTAGGAAAAGGCACAGGACAGCCGGGGGTGGACATGAAGGGAAAAACACTTCTACCAAGTCACCGATGTTCCTCTACAAATGTGGTGAGTTTTGCAGAAAAACACACATGTAAATAAACAACTGGACTCACATCTGCTTTGCTTGCCAACCAGAAGGCTCAAAGGTGCTTATGTAGCTGCATACATGGTGTCAGGGATGGGTTTTGTTATGAGGGAAACAGGATTTAGTTTTTCCCTACCTCCCTCAGGGAAATTTGTTCACTGGCGGCTGCCAACCTCAGCATGCTCACAGAGAGTCCCTGAGGATTAACATAGTTTTGTGCCACAGAAACTCCCTTCCAAGCCTGTTTGTACTGCTAATTCCAGAAGAGTTTCCCAGGAAGGTTTTCCATACCCCTTTGTAGAGAGATTCAAACCCTGAAACAGGTGGGGGCAAGGAAGCTCTGGGAAGGAGGAACACTGTGGAAATGAAATGGCACACGGGGAGTAGGGTGCTACACAAAGCTGCTTTTCTATGACAAAAACCATGGACAGGACAGAGCTAAGGAAAACATGGCCATGGAAGGGGGAGTAGACAGAAGGAACATCACATTGGGGGTACACAATGCACACACCCCAGGGGCTGAGGATCCAGAGGGCATTTGCACTTTGAGGACACTGAGAACAATCTTCTGCTCCCATGTTGTTCCACAGGTCCCTACAAGCACTGCAGGACTTTGCAAGGCCCCACCACACTCACTCCTACCTGGGAAGCCTGTGTGGGAGTAGCTGGGGAGCTACACCACCCAGAGCAGGGAAAGCATTCCTTGCAGCCCCTCCTGCCCAGGGAAATGGGATTAGAGTAACCAGGAGTGCATCCATGCCCTCTCCCTCCTCCCAGCACTCCAGATTTCATCCTTGCAACAGCTCGCATTAAAGCCATTTGTGGACCTGTGGAAATCACCCTGCAGTTTCCGTATGTGGTTTACATACAGCCTGGGGCAAGGAGCTAAAAATGAAGCAAGCAGCAGGAAAGGACCTGTATGGCCCTGTTCAGAGGCAATACACATGGCTCTGATTGCCTCTCCATCTTTCTATCCCCGGTTTTGGATGGAGCTTATCCAGATGAAAGAGGGAATGAGGCACATTTCCAGTCTAACTGCACCAGGCTGTGGAGCAGCAACACCACTGAAACAGCCCAAAGCCCCCTTCTCCCCTTCCAGCTTGTGAGTTTAGGAAATGAGTGGGACTGACCTGTGAGCTCAGGGAGGACGGGGGCACTCGGGAGAGGGGTCCGCTCTACACGGAACTCTAAAAACGAAATGCAAGACAGCTTAGGAACTCATCAAACGCCCGAGGGAGACCCCCAGAGACACAGCAGCTGGGGTCTGCTGAGGAAGCAGTCTGCAAGCTGACTGCGACCAGGCCAGTGTCTTCTTTAAACTGATTTATAACTGGTACTGAAAGGTGCTGAACTCCTGCCCTGAAGGCTGAAAGGATCCATTTATCCTTGGAATACATGTGGCCAGGGCAGGGTAAATTCAAGCATCACTGTGTAGCCTCAGGTCTGCCCTTGAGCACTGCTCTTCGACCCAGCCAATCTGACTTCTCAGCACCAAGGCCAGTGGGTGCTCAGCATATGCCACACTCAGCCTGGCAGAGGTTTACAGTGAGGGACTTGAAGCCACTACAGCTAGATTCATGGAGAGCTTCCAGACAGCCAGGAGGCAACAGCAGCTTTCAGCCAGTCAACCTGGGCTCACCTCAGACGAAGAGGGAACTTCCCATTCCCAGCCCTTAATATCAAAACTTCATATATCAACCATCACACTGAGGGATGGAGTAAGGAAGGGGTGCTCAGAGTTGCCACAACTCTAAAAAATAGCAATAGCACAGTGTGTCCTGCCTCATTCCCTGGCCTGGCAGAGAGTGGGAGGGGAGGCCCCACAGCTCTGAGCAGCTGCGGCACAGCAGGTTTCAGCCACTGATTGCTGAATCCATGTTCTGAGCACATGGCAGTGTTAGAAGCTTGAAACCACCCAGTATACAGGGGATATGCAGCCCCCTGGCCCAGCAGATGCTTTGTGAAGGCTGTGAGTGGTCCAGACACTGTTCAGAACACAACTGCAGTACGGCAGGCACCTGCCTTTTGCATGCCCAGGAGTTCCTGGCACATTCTGTGTTACTTTCAGAGTGGTGGCAACTCTGGTAAAGAGAGACAGACACACACAAAGGCGGTGAGACAGGCAGAGCTGCAGGGCCCTTCTGTGTCACAGCAGCAGCCCTGCCGAGGAGGTCAGCAGAAAGGACGTCGGAGCAGCCTTGGACTTTTCCTGCTACTGCAGCGTGAGGATAATGCTAATGAAGGACAAGCTGTTCCCACCTATTCCAGGGCTTCTCCAATCCCCCTTCCACATCCATCTCCAATTTAAAGAAAGACCGAACAGAGGGAAGGGTAAAAGGGGCAGAGCCTGGGTTATAGATCATGCCAGTGGCTCCCATCACCTGAAGGCAGACCAAAAAACAGAGCAGGGAGCTCCACTCACCAGGGAACTGGTAAGTGTAACCAGGTGCAATGCCAGTGTAACTTCGACTTGCGTAGGTGGCAGCTTGGAAGCCTGGATAACCTGGGGAAGAGAAAAGGACTCCGTTACTGCAAGCTGGCAAGGGCTGGCTGCTCACGAGCAGCATGAACATCCTTTGCCATTAGACACCAGAAAGAGGGTAACAGCAGAAGCCCCAGGAGAGTGCTGGGCAGAGCGCACAATGCGTGCGAGCCTACAGAGCAGTTTTAGCAGGCCCGTTTATTTTTTCCTCGGTCAAAACACGTAAGGACATGGAGATTTCCTTCTCAGACTCACAGCTTTGCAGACTAAGGCTTTCTGATGCATCAGCTGGATTTACAAATAGGAGATCAGGAAGGAGGGGGCATATGAACGGCTGAAGCTCTGAGTGACTTTTGCACTAGAAGGGCTGGTGAATGCAAGTACAAAGAACATTTCTCCCTGGCACAGATGGGAGCACAACTCCTGATGTTCCCCGGGAAGCTGACCATCTATAGGAACAAGCCTGTGAGAATGCAGGGCACTGACTCACAGATGAATATTTGATTTGAGATCTCCCAAGACAAGAGTCCATAGACTTCCAAGTGACTCAGTTTGAGTCTTGCTGCTTTATAATTCAGATGGCTGAGAAAAGGCAAACCCCAAAACCACAGGCTGGAGATTTATTTTCCTTCAATAAGTCAAGTGAAAACATTGGTGGAAAAATGCTCTTTTGGGGGTTTTGTTCAGTGACTAACTGCTACTCAGAAGGCTTAGCGGTGAGATCCAGGCTGAGTACACCTTGCCCAGCAACATCAGCAATGATCCTGAGCAAACAGTGCTCTTGGGTCAGCTCAGTCCTGGCTCCAATGAAAGTGAGATGGGAGAGAAGCCAGGACCTGCATCCACACTGGAAGGATCATGCTGACTCTCAGATCCAGGCATGAGGTTTGTGGACCTGGAAGACAGGGCTACAAATGACTTTTTTTTTCTCTTTTTCTCTTTTTTTTTTTTTTTGTTTCATTTTTAAAATTTTTATCTGAATGCTTTTGCCTTGGGAGCATTGGTAGACATGAAACCCAGCATGCTTGTCACCAATTTCTCGTTACAAGACAGTCCAATGATAAATGTATAGCTTTCCCTGCAATACCAGATATTTACTGTACCTGAGAGGGAGGGAACAGAGTGAGACAACACTCAACTAGAACTTTGAGGGCATTTTAGCAGTCTTTAAATGGCAGTGGGGGACATTTACACAGACCTCTGTTTCAATTGGAAGCTATGGGATTCTTTAATCAACTAATTCATCAGAAAGCTTCTAGAAGCGTGGAAGGAAGACACGTGGGTACGGATTACTTCACACTCAGTTCTGCATGTACATCCTATTCCACATGAAAGAATTGCTGTCCATGTGCCACAGCACTGCAGGCCCGTGGAGGAGCTGCCGGCTGCCGCAGGACCAGCCCGGCTGTCGCAGGGCAGCGGCGGCACGTTTGCAGTTTTTCCAGGTGCCACCAGAGGGCAAGTTGCGATCGCGAACAGGTCCCGGCGGCCCCGCACGGAGAGCGCTGCCCTTGACGGCCCCGCACGGGGAGCGCTGCTGCCCTTGGCCGCCCCGCCGCTCCCGGAATAAACCTCTAAGCTGCCGCCTGGCACGGCCGGGAGCGGGGGGAGCGCGGCAGAGCTGACCGGGGGCTTACCCAGCATGCCGATCCCCAGCATGAAGGCATCCATCCCGTAAGGCATTACTCGGGACCGCCCTCGTGCAGAGCCCGTTGGGGACATCACCTCCTTCGGCTGAGCTTTTTTACACTCCACCTGCCGCAAGAAAGTAAGGATCAGGCTCGCCTGTCACAGGCTGTCACAGGACAGGGCCACAGGGCACAGGCAGGCCAGGCAGGGCACGTCCCAGCTCCAGCCACCTCCTTCAGCCCGCTCTGCTGCCCTTCCCTGGCATCGCTGTCCCCAGCCCACGTGGTGCCAGCCTTCCCTCTTGCTCTGCAGCCACCACAGGCAATGCGGGCCTCAAACATGGCTTTTCTCCTCCTGGTGTTGTCCTTAATGTTCTATCTGACCCCGCACGAGAACCTCAAAGCCTCATTTTCCTCATTCCTGAATAAAGGTAAAACCTGCCCCAATCCCAGGCCACTACAAGGTTTTGTGTAACTTCAAAACCTCCAAGCACAGCACAATTCCTTGTTTAGTTAGCTCTCCTCCTTGAGAACTCAGTATTATGCTTGTTCACGTCCATACAGTGAATTTCTCCCCCAGAATGACTGCTGTGATTTTGGGGAAAAAACTCCATCTGGTTCCCCACTGCAGAGAAGATGCATCAGGACCCAAAGTGCCTCGCACCCCACCTCTGTGCCACTGCCCTGCTCCCTCCCACACCTCTGTCCCTGCTCCCCCAGGTTCTGCCCCAGACACTCACCATTTTGTTGTTGATCTCATGGAAGTGGATTTCACACACTTTTTCCACAATGTCTTCACTTTCAAATGTGACAAACCCAAATCCTGAAGAAAAAGCAAAACTCCCTGATCAGGTCAGACCTCTCACAGTTTGAACCCTCTACTCCACAGCCTTTTACTGGCAGGAGAAAAGACAGTACAATCAGCCCGTTCAAAAACAGCTGTCACTCATCTTCCCTCTCCAGCAAATTCTACTTTTATGCATAAGAGCAGGACCATCCTCTTACAGAGTCTCCTCTCCTACTCATCCCATACTTCCCACCCACTCTGAACCCAACTGGTCTCAAACCCAGGTTTGTTTGGGTTTTTTTTTACCTTTGCTATTTGCAAGGCAAACCACGTGGCTGGTAACACTGGGGAGGATCTGGGCAGATGCTCACACAAAGAATCGGTGGGGAAACCAACATCTGCTTGCCAGGACATCACCACCCTCACTAAATGCACCCCACCAGCAGGAACACCGTGCAGTTCCCTTGCAGGCACTTGCCATAAAGCCTCATGTGAGCAGGCACAGACCAGCAGTGCAGCTGCACACAGAGAGGCAGATACAGGCACAGAGATTTGCAAGGTTTCCCCAAGTAAGGTTTGTATCTGGGGTAAGACAGGACAGTGTGTTCCTGGCCCCTGGCCCACGCTCACACCTCCTTTCTCTCACCAACCCCTTTGCTGACAGTTTTGGCAAAGCCCAGCTCGGGTGGGCAGACTGAACTCCTCTAAGCTGGCTGCAACTGTTTCCGGAGAACTGAGGCAGGTGGGAGGATGTCTTAAAGCTTGCTGTGCAAGCAAACTGGGATTAAGCAGAACTTTCCATTTTCCAGAGCTGGCCAATTCCATGGTGCTGTAAAATAACATTCAAAAGCAGACGGGAATCCACTGCCCAGAACCCCACCTTTTCTCCACACAGCCAGAAACATCTCACTATAAACTCCTCCATCTGTCTGTGCCCAGGTAGATTCACACTACTCACCTCAACACCCACAAGCAGAGGAACTCAGGAATTCAGCAGAAAAACCCTGATGCCAAAAGCAGTCCTGAGCCCCATCAGACCCCAGGCCTGCTATGCCCTGGGCTGAGCCCCTCACTGTTGACACAGTGGCTGGCAGCTCTCCCTGCTTCCTCCTGAAATGCCCAACAGTTCTAACTGGACCAGTGACTGGAAGGCACCCATGGAGGAACAGGGCTTGATGCTTCTTCCCTTTCAGGATGAAGCTGGAACAACATCCTAGGACTGCAGAGGCCGGGCAGTCAGAGTAATTTAATAGCTTTAGAAAAAAGTAGAAATCTAAGGGCACAGAGTGTAGCAAGAGCAGAAGGGAGAGTTCCCTTGCTGCTCTGGGGGCAGGAGTACTTGGAAGTGCTTCAAACACCACACAGGACAGCAGCCAGCACAGGGCTGTGACTGACCCTGACTGGGAAGAGGCTGAAGCTAAGTTTGCATGTCAAGTTGTTGCCATTAAATCTCTGAGTTGGATGCAAGTGTCAAGCCCTGCCACACCACCAGGTAGCTGGTCTGAGGACTCACCAGGAAGGCAGGGATGCCCATGGATGGGCTGGGTCAGTACAGCACAAATAGTACAGCCTTGCTCCCATCCTGTAACCAGACTCCACCAGCAGGACTCGGGTAAGAAAAGGTGACCTGGGAGCACAAGTGGGCTCCAGGCCGAGGAAGGGGCGAGAAGCAGGCACTCTTCAAGCTATCGTGTCAGCTTTCCCAGAGCTCAAATTACTCGGGACAAGGTAAGACACACACTGCAGGCTGGAGCCACAGAGGTGAGCACGCAGAGGAGGGGGCCGTCTCCTCTCACATATCTGCAACTTGACGAGTTTACAGCACAGGAAACGCACTGGACAAAAGCTCTCTGTGCTGCAAGGGCCATTGGTAAAGGATGCAGATGCAAAAGAATGGGGTGACTGGAGGCAAGATAAAGAGCAGCTGTGACCCGCATCCCCTGCTGCTGGGATACTGACCCCTCCCTAGGCAAGGGAGGAGGCAAACCCTCTGCAGTAACCTCTCCTAGGGCCAGAAGACAGCTCTCACCTCGGTGTCTGTTGGTTGTCTTGTCAAACATCAGCATCGCATCATCCACCTGCAAAGAGAATGGCTGCAGTCAGATTATTACTGCTGCAACAAGCATCCTCCAACACAATTGTTCAGAGCCTCCCTGGCCTCCCCAAACCTGAGGGGATCAAGATGAGACATCCTGTCCCCAAGAAGGAAACAGGGCGTGCACACATAAGCTATCACACCAGGCACTTCCCCAAGCCACAACCAGCATGGTCCTGGTGCCCCCACCAGCCTGGGGCAGGTGCTGCTGAGCTGAGCTCCCTCGGCCCAGCCACTGTCAGCAAGCAACCCCGATTGTTTGCCTGCAGCTCCAGCCGGGGGCCAAGGAGCAGGGAGGGCATTGTTCCCAAATCCCAGCCTCAAAGGAGAGAAGAATCAAAGGGGGCAGAGCAGCAAAGCTGGAGAGGGGAGAGGAATAAGGGGCCTCCCAGCGGCAGGGGAAGCGGAGGCCTCAGACAACAGAGCCTGCCTGGGAAAGCTGGGAAGCGCCCCCACCCCCACCCCAGAGGAGCCTTTCCTCTAAGTGAGGTTTCCCACTGCTGGAGGCTGTAATTAGAGCAAATTTACTGCAAGGCCTGAGCAGGGCTGCCTTCCCGGGGGGAGGGGCGGCCGGATCCCATCCCCCAGCCGGCCTGGGACTGCTCTCCTCCCCAGCACATCCCTGCCTGGTGCCACTTTTCCCCCCATCTTCCCGCGGGTGTTGCCTTGTGGAGCCGCATCCGCTTCGCAGGTCAGCCCAAGCAGGGTTAAAAAATACACTTCAATCCCCTCCGTGTAAGCCTCAGTGTAAACCTGTCCCACTGACCCATCCCTCCTCTAATACCACTGCCTTAATCCGATTATGAAACTGGACGTGCAAGTGCTCAGGGGAGGTGGCAGCAGTCTCTGGCCAGCAGCTGCCCTGGCCCTCCTCCTTCTCCATGTGAGATAGCCGCTCCCTGAGCAGCAAGCCCTGCACGCCCCCCAACTCTACAGGACTACTCCTCTGCCTCTCCCCGGGAAGAATCTGTATTGCTGCCTCCTCCTGAACAGTCACTGGAGAGGGCAGAGCACTGCCCATGCCCTGGCACAGGCAGCCACAGGCCCAGTCAGGAAAGGGAGAGGCTCCTACTCTCAGGCCCCCAGGACAACACAGGACACCCAGCTCCACCTCAGGGCCAGGTGGATGGAAGGAGCCCTTGCTGACATTTTCAGTACCATCATAAGCAGACAGAGATCATATTTGATGCCCTTGGCCTTGTCTAACAAATCCACTCCAGATGACAACAGACAACCTGGCTCCTCATCCCACACACTTATCATCCTGGCTCAGCCTCCCTCAGCCAAGTAAACACCTGAGAAACATGCCAAGCATCCAGCCTGGGGCCACAGGGGACATAAAGCCTTGACACAGACCCGAAGCAACTCCTCAGCAGCTTCCCAGGACACACAGTAGGGAGATGGGGGCTGAGGGCAGCTCCTCACACTGTCATTCCCCATCGCCACTTGTTCCTGCATCTGCACCATCTCCCTTCATGGTACAACACAATTGTGATGTGCTGGAGGGAAACCTGATGTGGCTTAAAAATAGTTCAACAGGTTCTATTATCTGGTTTTGCTCATTTTAAAATCTAGATCCATTCCCCTATTCAGTTCACAAGAAAGCTGGAGAAATAGCTGTTCTCTCCAGTAAACACTGCGAGAAAGCTGTGTCAAAGGCACTCAGAGACAGTGCCACTCCCAGCTCAGGTAACTGGAGACCACAAACCCATCACAATGAGAGATGGGCACAAGAAAAAAACCAAACTAGTGTCAATGAGCACAGGCCCACTGCTGACCCAGCCCTCCTCTCTGCAAAGCCTGGGAAGCAGGAGCAACTGCATACGGCAGAGCCCAGTGCACTTCCACACAAACTCCTAGCACAGCAATATCCCAGGCAATGGCTGGGCACTGCCACAGCACTCGAGAACTCAGAGACAGAAGATGTGCAACCATTTCATTCCAAACCACAATGTATGCTGTGAGGAGAGCTGCAGCCTTCCTCCTTCTGCACTTTTTCTGATGGCTCTGCTTTGAAGTGTCTACCCAACACCCCAAAATGTACTTGCCTTGCAAAAACATATTTATTGCAGCACATGTACTCTATTTGACAGCTGCTTCCTGCTAAAAACTAATTCTTATATAGTACATAAATGCCTATATATATATAGGTGTACATGCACACAACTCCAGGGGCTTCACCTCTGTGTATAGCTATAATGTATTTTATTGCCATTAAAACCTATACATGACCATCTTTATGTCTCCTTTCAAGACAGCCTGTGAGCTGAGTTGCGTGGTCTCAGGACACACCTGTGCGGTGAAGCAGGGCTCAGATCCCCCCTAACCCTTGCCACAGGGGATACATCTCATACCATACATTACTTGGGCAGACCCTCACACTGAGGCACCACATCCAGCACTCACCAAAACTGTGCCTGCACCGACTCTACAACCACCGCCAGCCATAATTGAGCAGCTATTGTGGTGGTGAACCACCACAACCCCCCACCCCCGCTCTTCCCTCCCCGCC
>VYXD01001868.1:94623-107213 GCA_013397195.1 Hylia prasina | reverse complement strand
GGCTCACAAAGCCGCCCCGCAGCGCTCGGTGCCCGCGGCCTGTGATGGGCCGCGGGAGGGCACCCAACGGGGGCCTCCGGCACCCCAGCACGGGCGAATCGGCATTCCCGAGGGATTCATCACCTCGTTCCCACCCCGCTGCTCGGCGCAGGGACACCTCCCACCAGGTTGCTGCAAGTCCCGTCCAACCCGACCTTGAACCTGCCCCTCGATGGGGCAGCCACAGGTTCTCTGGGCAGCCTGTGCCACGGCCCCGCCAGCAGCACAGGGAAGAACTTTATCCCAAGATCCAATCTAAACCTACTCTCTTCTCTCTTTCAGTCTGAAGTCATTCCCCCTTGTCCTGTCACTACATGCTCATGTAAATGATCACCCCCAGGAACCCGGTGCCTTGAGCTAGAGGATGACTTGGTGCTCCCTGCTTTCTAGGTCCTAAGTGTTCCTATGCCCCTCCTAAATAAGAAGGAAAAAAAGAGGAGGGCTTTTTTTCCCCCATGTTTTCTGTCTGGGTGAAAATGTATTTTTCAAAAGCATCTATCCTAATTTAAAGACCTTAAGTGGTGGCAAATCTAAGACACACTCAGGCTTGTGGCCTGAGGGTTATGTACAAAACTCCATACAAAAGCCATCCAGCAGCCTGGACTCCCTTATCCTCAGAAGCAGAGCATGATCTCCCCCTGAAGCCAAGATCCAAACCGAGCTTGCCACTGGATTCTTAACAATTGACTAAAAATCACCACTGAGAACCTGGTGCCTTAAGCTTAAGAAATCTGCTGTCTTCTCTCTAGATCCTAAGCATTCCCATGTCTTTCCTGGACAGGGAGGAGGAAAAAGGAGCAATTTTTCTCCTGCCAGGTGCTAAAAACTGTGAGGCCACTTAGAAGAGTGAACAGAATTGACTCAAAGAAAGCCCTTTCCTCAGAGGCTAAGTCCCCTAAAGAAATGCTTTAAAAGGGCATCCTCAACAGTTCCTTTCCACACAGTCCCAATGCAATTCCAGAAGTAGTACCAGACCCAAATTACTTGGAAAAAGTCTGTCTGAAAAAACATTTTCTGAGGGGAGGATAAACAGATGGGGAAATTTCAGCACCTCTCAGTTACAGGTGCCATAATTGTAAATGATCCATCCAGGCTTGGCCAAAATACCTGGGGCTTTTCAGAGGTTTAATCCCACTCTAACATCTTTCAATTTTCCTGCTTCTTTCATAGTTTTCTGCTATGGGGAAGCCAATAACATCCTCAGGCAGATTTAAAAAAAAATAATAATTTCCAATACCAGTTTGATAGGAAATGTTGAATGCACTTTCAAAGGTAGATTTTTAAAGTTGTAAATATTCAAGCAAAGGGTTTGTGGAGATGGACATCTTCCACCTGAACTGCAAACAAAAATGTCTGAGCTGGTCCTAGAAGGAATCAAGGCAACATATTTGTAGTAAAGTCAGGCAGAACAATACTAAGTATTGAGACAGCTTCCATATGGAAAATAGAAACCAAACTATCTAGAAACCAGTCAGCCATCCTGTCAAGGGACAGACAGCATTAACAACCCTGTGAGGTTCTCCCAGCTGCACAAACAGGACAGGCCAATTCCAGGGAGGAGGATGCATGGACAGAGAGCCTGGCTCCAGGGAGCAGGTGTGCTGTGCCATTAACACCCCTCTTACCCTGCTCTGCACACCCGCTCTCAGAACTCTGGGAACGAGACTTGGCCAAGGGGACAGAGCCTGCTTCAGGCCACAGGAGAGCAGAACAGCCTATCCAGGTGTCCTTGCCCCCTCTCACAAGGGCACCTGGCAAATATCAGATGAACCCCAGAAGACCTGAATGACCATTACTACTAGAGTGGTTTTGGCTATGTGCCTACCAGATGCGGAGCACAGAGAACCCTTTGTTCCAGAGGCATTGTTACCACAGGCCAAACTGCCTACTGCCACAAGAGAGGTGATCAGATTCCCCTTCTCCTCCCCTCCCCATCTGTTCATGGCAACCATGTTATGTGTGAGAATTTACATAAATTGCCCTCTGATCTGTGGAAGAAAATCCAAAATCCAGTTTGGAAATCCACAGCAGGTTGACAAGTAGCTTTGATCCCTGAAATTTCCAGAGCGGCAGATTAAGGATTAATTAATTAACATTCTCCCAATCCAAAGTGAGGAAAATCATGGCCATTGTAAGCACAGAAACAAGTCTTCCTTTAAAGACATTTGCCATCAGTATCTGAAGGTCCTCCCATTAGTCAGCAGGGAAAACTCATTTCATACACCCAAGTCAACCACCCCATTCTTCTGGCAGGAGTTCATGAATAATATGCATTTGTGACAGACCTACAAAGCCTCAGCAGATCCAGCACCTCAGATACTGTGATCTTCCCTCATCACAACAACAGCCATCATCCCAGTGAGACCTTAGGACCTCTCAGGTCCAGAATCTGGAGTATTAGATGGCAGACTAAAGGTCAGAACCCTCCTCAGACCTCAGATCTTTTTTCTTGTTTGCTTCCAGGGTATTTTTAGAGAGCAGATCTCTCTCTCTCTGGGCAAGAGCTGCCTCACAGAGAGGCCAAGTTTTCATGACCGACTCATCCACACACAATTACCTCAGGCCCAACAAGAGATGCAAACTGGTTTTAGGCACTTTCCAAGCACCCTTGGTGCTGCAACTGATTAGTGAGTCATGCAAAGACGTCATTGTGAATGTATTTCCTGCACTGCTGCTTCATCAAATGCAAAAGCACACAAGCAAAACCATGAGTTCAAAAATCTGATTTGGGTGCAGGCCCCCCTTTCTTCCAGGACCTCTGCACTTCCAGTTTCTGTTAAGATCAGCTTCTCTCCTGATGACAAACAAAAGACCAGCTGCACCAAGTTAGAGCAGAGCTCTGCCTTGCCCAAAACCTCCCAAGAAAGCAACCAGCAGACAACTCTGGAAGAACACAACGGTAAGGCAAGGATGTTACCACAGAGCCCAGAACACTACATCCCTGTCCAAGCTATTTGTGATTTGGAGATTTTCTGAATTCAAAGGGGTGTCTGTGTATTTTAAAAGACCTTCCATGAATTTGCCCAATCATTTTGGAGCCTATGTAAATTTTAGCAACAACCTCCTGCGGCAAAGATTTCACAGTTTAGATATGCTCCATGATAAAACGACTTTATTTGTTCTAAGCCTCCTCCTATCTTGCAATTTATACGACTTTCTCTACCACATAACTTCATCAGACCAACTCCTGTATTAGAAAGATGACTTGGAGTTTTTTCAGTTTTGAATTGACACAAATAACCTTGCTTACAAGATCAGAGACCCAACAGTCCAAAGAAATTCTGATGGACAACCCCTTTTCCTCCCCAAAAATAATACAGAACAACATGTTCCCACAGGTCGAAGTAGAAAAGGAGGAAGCTGCAACTTGAGCTCCTCTGGCATTCTCATACATGTTGAACTAGACAGAGGACTAGCTGTGCCTGAGGTGGTAGGTGCAAGACACCTTCCTCCTCTTTCTGTTGCAGGTTTCAGTGAGGGTGGTAGCCTGAATCTAGAGAAGCTGTTAAAATAATTCCTTGTGCTGTCTAAAGATCTTCAACACCATCCAACTCAAGCCAAACTACTTGGCTACACATACTGTGAATGAAAGTCTTTCCAGGACCTCTGTCCTACAGTTGAAAATATAATCTGCTTTAGAAAGCATGTGCATGGCCTGAGCTTGGATCTCAGAGAGATTCAAGTTTTGGAACCAGAGAAGTGTTTCCTAGAGATCCTGCTATGCTCAAAGTCCTCACAGCTGCACCTGACAAACCACAGCCAGCTTGAGATCACTTCTCAGTCTCTCTCTCTGTACTAAAAAAAACCCTTTGTATTTTCTTTCTCAAGAAAACATCAGCCCATATGTTTTAGTCAGAGTTTTGGAAGGGAAAAAACCCCAAAGTGATTCCTCTTTGAAGCAGAGACACTCACACTTTATTTGGGATCCTCTTTGAAGCTTCATCTTTTGTGCCTGTTAAAAGCAAGTATTTTGATATGAAGAACTAGGGTGCCAGCCTCTCCCTCTCTTGCTTTATTGCTAAGTAATACTCATAGATTTCCTTTTCACACATTTTCACCTTTCTTTTGCCACTTCCATTTTACAAAGGTGAGAGAAGGTTTTGGACACAGCAAGGAAAGAAAACAAAACAAAAATAGGAGAATAAGCAGAAAAGCCAAAATGGAAAAAATCACATTTGGGAATTTTGTCTAAAGAAAATAGAAAACCCTTTGCAGCCCAACTAAACTTCCTTTTTTTCTGCTAATGGACGTAGGAGGTGTGCTGCTTCTGACCTGAGATGCACCGACACAAACCACCTTGGTAGACTTGTGAGCTGCAGTTCACGGATTTGAACTGGAGAGAACATTATGATAATCTAATTTGACCTCATCTGTTCTGCAGGCCATAGCACTTCCTCTTGTAATTCCTTCAGCATGTACATGCTTTCTGTCTGGGCTAAAATGTATTTTTCAAAAGCATCTATCCTAATTTAAAGACCTTAAGTGGTGGCAAATCTAAGACACACTCAGGCTTGTGGCCTGAGGGTGAAATACAAACCTTCATGCAAAAGCTGGACTCCCCTGTCCTCAGAAGCAGAGCATGATCTCCCCCTGAAGCCAAGATCCAAACCGAGCTTGCCACTGGATTCTTAACAATTGACTGAAAATCACCACTGGGACCCTGGCACCTTGAGCTTGACGAATCAAGGCAGGATGACTTGGTGCTCTCAGCTCTCTCCTCTCTAGGTCCTAAGTGTTCCCATGCCTTCCCTGGACAGGCAGGAGGAAAGAGGAGCAATTTTTCTCCTGCCACATCCTAGGCAACTGTGGGGCCACTTCAAAGAAAAGAGAATAGTTACAAAGCTCTTTCCTCAGAGAGTAAGTCCTCTAAAGAAATGCTTCCAAAGAGCATCCTTAACAGTTCCTTTTCACACAGTCCTGAAACAATTCCAGAAGCAGTACTGGACCCAAGTGACTTGGAAAGTCTGAATGAAAAAAACATTTTCTAAGATGAGCCTACCATGACTGGAGCTTCAGCACCTCTCACTTAAAGATGCCATAAATCAAAGAGATGAAGACCACTCATGGTGTCTGGGACTCCCGTAAAGACGGGATTCTAGGAGACCTCTGAAATCTGGGAGGCCCCAGCACATTATAAAGAGCCACCAAAAGAGACTGTATGAAAAATCATGTTTTCCATGAGTCACAGCTGAAATTGAAGGCAACAGGCTTTGCTTAGCCTCACAAACCATACAACAGCACATTCAGAGCTCAGAACTCCAGAGCTGAAGGCCACAAGGCTTCCCTCTGAAATGCACTTTCCCACTGATCCCGCCCATCAGACATACCAAGCTATCTACTGTAGAGAATCTCTCAGGAAACCGTTCTCCTGGCCATGGGGGAATTATTTGAGGCTGGAAGATGGTTACAGATCAGGAACGATGCTTTACACAAAAGCTCTGAGGAGTCTGTCATTTGAAGTGAACAGATGAGTCAGAAAACTGCCCTGAAAACAGCCAGTCAATCTGACCAGTCCTAACATCTCCCCATGGAAACTCCCTAGAGCCAAGGGGACAACTGCTCCAGCCTCGTGCAGATTTGGGGCACTGGATGTTGTCTGGGACACTGGTTCTTCAGAAATGAATCACACCAAGCTATGAAGATCTCTCCCTCCTGCCCACTCCAGCAAACAGTCTCACGCAACCAGTCAGTGGCAGTGGCCTGACATCAGGACACCTCTCAGCACACAACCATTGAACAAGAGAAACGTAACAGCACCCCAAAAGAGCTGGAAAGGTCTGCTCAGACTAGACCAACTGTAACTGCCTGTAAACTGAGTGCTCTGTGACATGCTTCTTCCTTGAATTAGCAGGGATACAGTCAAGGTTAAAAGGGGATTATGCCAAAGACAATTTGTTTTCCTATCAAACACATCCATCAGCAGCACAGGAGAACTTGCAAGTCACAAACAGCCTTCAGATTGCACAGACACATGGACACCACCACCTTTAGTGGTGGCACTCTTGAGGACAATTGTAAAAGCTCTTGGGGACACAACAGTTTGCCTGTTTCTTATGGAAAAGAAACCGCACAGAGCTGCCAACTGGCAAACACAAGAATATCCAACCACTTTCTCTCAGGAGTGAACAGAGTCCTACTTTGCACATCAGAACATGCAAATTTGGCTTCAGAAGCTGAACGAAGGTTCTGAGCAGATACTTGTTCCAAACATTCTGCCCAAAACTTTCAGCAGTATGGTAAATCTGGTTACAAAACTCCCTTTCCTTTCACTAATTAGTGTGCCTTAACATAACACCCTTTTGCAGGAAATTTCAAAAGAAAATTAATACCAAGCCTTTTGTCCCCACACTGCAGTTGCCATGGTACTTCCCTCCACGACCATGATTCTATCAACAACGTTCTGGCAGGGTCAGCATGCACCAAACCATGTTCTTCCCTCCTAACCAGGCAGAAAGGTTCCAAGAGCTGCAGAATCCAACGCTTCCAGCCCCAAAGAGCAAATCTATGCACAGCACCACTGAACAACAGTGAAACAGTCACAATGTCCTGCCACAGAGGTGACCACACTCAGCACTTGGGTACGATGATCTCCTTCAGTTCCTAATCCCATTAAAAATCTTGGGATCCTTCAGTGTAATCCTGATGATATTGTTCCTGGGGATGCTGACAACCTCCTCAGCTGAAAGGTCACAACTGAGCTCCCCTCAATCCTCAGATTTGGTCCAGTCTCACAATTCACACACCTGCCTGTCACAGACCATGGCACAAGCAACTTCCAGCCACAGTAGCCCACCCTTCCCTGAGCCACCACCGGTCACAGGAGAGCCAGACCAACACAAAGGACAGCCTTAGTGCCAAACTTTCTTCAATTATACAAACTTACACCACCACTTGCCCAAGACTCAGCAGGAGAAGTTTCAGGACTGAAAGACTTATTTTTAATAAAGGACTATTGAAAAATAAATTACAAGGTTTTGAATTAGAAACAGGCCAAAATCAGAGGTTTGATAAAGCAGCCACTCTGTTAGGAGTGTCTACAACCCTTCCTCCAGCATTTGAACAAACTGCAAACCTGTGAGCCACAACAGGCTTCTGGATAGGGAAAAACTGGAAAACCATTTCCCATAGCCAAGGTCCTAGCAACTCTGGGAACAAGGATAAACTCAGCTTCAAATCACCACACGGCAGGAGTCACTGGCTGTAGCCCCTACAAGGATATAACAGCCAGCCAGCATCTGTAACTGACCTTTAATCTACTTAACCCTTGCAAAAGACACAAGATTCTAATCCCGCCCCCACAAAAGTTCAGAAAACTCCTTTTGCCCCAGAAGCAACAGCTTTGATCCAACATCACTCAAGAGACTTACCTTCCCAAACTGCTCGAAATATTGTTTCACATCCTCCACAGTAGTGTTCACAGACAGACCACCCACAAATATCTTCTTCGTTCGGGTCACCATCTGGAAAAGGGAAGGACAGGAATTCACCAAATAAACCCAGAGCGAGCAGAGAACGAGACTCAAAAGGCCACTAACTCCCCTCTACTGCCAGGAAGCGCTTTTCCCTTTGCTGCAGCTGAGCTTCCAACTTCTTGAAGCCCTCTGGCCAAACACAACTGGCAGATCTGTCCCACACCAGATTCCTGCTCTTGCCTTCACAGACCCCATCACATATGCCAGCATCCAGCCACCCCCTCCTGGTCAATTACCAGCCTCTCCCCTCACCAACCTGCCACCGCTCCCTTGGCACTGTGACACCACCCCAAATGTGTGGGGCACAGCTGTCCCTTCCCCAGCCCTGCCACTTTGCACAGCCAGCCTCCTCCAGGCAACGCCAGAGGTACCTGCTCTGCTCCCAGGGTGGCAGGAGACCTGCCAGCACAGGCAGGTTCCCCAGGCTTTGCCCTTCCACCCCACAAATTGCACAGCATTCCAGTCTGAAATGGAATAAGCCTCATTTCACTATCATTCCCCAGTCACTTAAACAGAGCCTAGTCAATACCCAGTTAAATTGCTTTTGCCTCTGCAAGAAGGTAAAGACAAGATTCCTCTGCCACTTGTCACTCATACAGCTGGGACATGGAGGAAAACTAACTACCCTGAGAGGGGCCATGGCTGCCAGGCTGAGGCACACCAACATCCTTTGAACAAGCTCTCCAGCTGCATCCTCCCCTTAGCTGCTTGGCTACACCCCTGCTCTCAGAGGAACACATGGTCCTAATTACCCCAAGGAGCATAGGGCTAATCCGCAGCAATTCCCTGGCTTGGAGAGCAGCCCGTTCTAACACTAAAGCACCTTCTGTCACCAAACTGCTTAATGGAATTAACCCAATTCCTACCATGTGCTTCCTGGCTCCAGTTACTTGGGATACCTGCTCACCAATTGTTCTCAGTGCCTGAACCCCTTACTTCCCTCCCAGCACCAGTCTTCTCTTTCTACTTCTCAACACAGCTTCTCCCCAGCTCTTTCACCCGTAACAGCACTTGGAATACAGACTCTAAACTTTAAAACTCACATCCAAAACCCAAGTTAAAGGAAGACCCAAAGTCTAAAGGTAGTCTCCAGAGTGCTGCTGCTAGCTCCTCAGCTAAAAGTTTCTAGCTGCACACCTGGAAAAAGTTCCTGCCACTGTGCATTTTAATGCCAGAGCCTCTTGTAAGTAAGATCCAACACCAAACTCCTTTTGCCTTTTCCAGTGCTGAAGTACACGAGGGCATTTCACAAAGTGCAATCTTTCTCCCCTTCCCTGCCATACACCTATTCATCACACACAGGTGGCACACACACGACAATCTTCCACCTGTGTCACATCACAGCATGGAGCTGTTCCGTATCTCCTAAGGCCTGGAACTTCCAACCATTGTCTGCAACCTCAGAAGGACTTAGTTCACCCTGGGCATTATTGAATCCACCAGCTCTATCTAGTGCATCCTGAAGTACAACCAAGGGGCCACCTGGTTCCTTCAGTGCCATGCAAACTCCCAGCACTGCGCTCCAGTAGAGTCCTGAGCAAACCCCAGCAAGCAACTCTGTTGCATGCACTGGCCACCTTGCAAAGAAGGACAAGGTTCACCACCACAGATTTTGCCCTTTGTGGCACAAGGGCTGCCCACTGTGCTTACCTTGGGCTGTGCTCGGCGAGGGAACGCTACCTTCGGGTCAATCTGAAAGAGATGTGGGGAAGAGCAGGTGAACACACTTTTCCTGCTTATTTACAGACACAGGGTTTCCTCCATGTGTGCAGCTGTCTCTGCCCATGTGGCACCTTGCTAAAATCCCAAAGAGTCTACCTGAGGTGCATAAAATGAAGCTGGCTGCAGACATCTTTCCCTCTTGGTAAAGTGTAATCCAGGGAGACTACAAGTCCCAGCATGCAGTGGTCCATCTCCAGCTGAGCACTGGGCAGATGCACTGAGAGCCCATCACATGCTGGGATTAACAGGCTGGGCTGCAACCTCCTGCTTGGCCTGCCCCTGGGTGCCTTGCATCACCAGCCTCATATTAAAAGTGGTTTCTTTTGCCTTTTCTGCTCTCACCCTTCACTCTGCCTACAAGTACAGAGTTCATCTGGGTAGTAACAAGACAGAAAAGAAGCAGCGCACAAACCCCCAAACATTTCATCCCTTCAAACACAGACTGAAGAGCAGACAAAAAGAAGCAATAAAAGAGCAGACAGGATGGCACAAATTAACCCGAGGAGCCCAGGCCCCCGGCTGTGGAGGCTGCGGCCGCAGGGATCATGCTGCCCCTCTCCCCAGGCTGCACTGCACACAAAGCCGTGATGCCTCCCTCCCTCCGCGGGCTGAGCCTCCATTGTGCCTGTTCAGCTTCCCTATAAACCTGCTGCTGGCCGGAGCAGCCGGGCCCCGCGCCGCCATCCAGGTGCCGCGTGTTCTGCCGGGCTCAGCATGGATGAGCGTGTGCCTACACTGGCCTCACACCACCACCAGCACCACCACAAAAGCTGGGACAACACTAATGCAGCTGCAAGCCAAACACCCACAAAGCCTTCTCTCCTCCTCAGCCACCATCTCTTTCTTTATAGCCTATTTTTAAAGCAACTCCTGTAAAGTTACATCACAGCGGGGATGATCCAGACCTACAAATCAGCTTACAAAGACCTGTGGTAAAGGCAGGTTTGGCTCATCCCTGCACTTGGACAGGCTGCAGCTGGGAGGGCAGCCTGGAGCGTTGTCCCATCAGCCCAGCAGCTCCAACAGCCCAAAAGGAAGCTGTGTTTCTCCAGCACCTCTCGCTGCTTTGTTCAGCTTTCCAGCCTGGCTGCCCTCCCGTCCCGCATCCTTTTACTTGTCTCACAGCCCCGGAGCCTGGCCCCCCTGTGCCCTTCCACCAACTCCTCTCCCTGCCTTCCCCACCTCCATCCTGACTCACAGCTTACAACATAAATAAACTCAGCACGTAGGTAAACACAGGCAAAACTGAAGAGCACAAATAAATTCAAAAATAAACCTCGCTCCCCAAGCTCCAAGCGCCAGCAGATTAGCATACCCTCCAGTGCCTCCCTGGGGCATTGGAACCATCCAGGCCCTCCCCTCCCCAGGCACACACACACCCCCCCTGCTTCCTGGCTAGTGCAGACACCCACAGCGAATTCTGAGGACAGGGGACGGCAGGAGACCAGGAGGTTGATGGCAGATAATAAGCAAAAACAATAATCTACTGTCTTTTACTTCTCAGCCAGTGTCATTCAGCTCCTGCCAATAAGATGCTTTCATACTCAGCAATGCTAAGCTCAGCCTCATTTTCTCATTACCCTGAGTGTGATCAACTGGGCAGAGATAACGTGTCCTCCTGGCTGGAGAGAGCAGGCAGTCATTTCACAAATTCTTCTGCACAACCGGCTATTGTTGCAGGTAGAGGGAGGCTGGGCTGACCAACTGCAGGCACAGCCCTGGGAACACGCAGAGGGGAGCGAGTTCGGTGCCGGACTCAAGTTACTCAAACTGGACTGCTCCTTGGTGGCTGGAGTCTTTCCTAATTAAAGCAAAGGCACCGGTACCTTATTCCCTCTTTTCTGGTGTTAAAACAAATAGCCCTGGAGGAGTTGTGTTTCAGTGTCACCCACTGACGTAATGGATCCTTTTTACAAACCCAGATAGAAATCTGCTAAGAGCATTCAGAACTGCTCAGATTGTATCCAAAAAACAAAACCCCCGATCAGACTGCAGTGAATGGAAGTCACCTGAGCTCAAACTGCTTCCAGTTCACCCCACAAAGCTTTGGGGATGAGCAATCCCACTGAAGTTACAGGTGTACCAACAGGCCAGCCAGGTCCTCAGTAATGCTCTTCAGGCCACCTACAGCCCCATTTCATAGCTCAGGTCACGTAACTCCTGTGTTAGCTTAGCTGGTATCAGTGTCCCAAAGCACAGGGAGGGCTGGGAAGAACCTGAGAGACGTCAGGTCCGGGTTTGTTCTTTCATTGTACTTATGTCACTACCTCCGCCCTGCTGGTCTGCACTGCCAGGGAGCTGCAGATCACTCCCTCCACCACAAAAGACAAACCCAGCAAAAACTCAGCAACGGCAACAAAGAAACGACAGGATGACCCAGCATTGGCTGGGAAGTGCTCTTTCCAGAGTGCGTAAAGAAGCAGCTCAAGGCAGCGGCCGGCTGCAGTTTTACAAAGTCACGCAAATCTTTTACCTTGAGATTGTAAAGCCAATTCTCATATCAAGTATTTTCAAAAATAACCGTGTAGTCTGTTGCTATCTAGCTTACAAACAAAGAAGAGTCTGAAAAGAACAAGGCTGCCTGGAAGAATCGTTCCAACCGCCTTCATCAGGGTAGGAAGAATCAGAAAACAATGAAGCAACAAGTTGAGCAGACACTGTCTATCAAATGCTGTTTGCCAGAAGACACCAAGCCCCATGAGAAAGCTGTCCTTACAGGACACCAGGCCTTTTCCTACAAAGTTTCATAAAACTCTAAATTAGGATTTGGATGAGTTTGTGTCATTTAACCCATGAGTCACAGCAGCGCCTTTCACCCCAGCAGGCAAAACACATATAGACGCTCCATGTGCTGCCACAAGACCAACCTCTCAGAAGGCAAAATACCCCAAAACATCTAACCCAGCTGAAAACTGCATTAAACAAAAAATAAGAAGGAAGGAAGAGGATCAAAGTTCCTAACAAAGAAGGCCCTGGCGAAACTGTCCCCATTCTCCATGCCTTGCCGGCGGGGCGAGCGGAGCAGATGCAGCAGGGAATTTCAATGGCCGGCCGGTCCCCACGCGCCCTGCGCCACGAGGCTCCTCTGTTCTCCTGCAGCGCACACTGTCCCTCCCTGCCCGCGTGGGCTGCACCATGGGCTGCAGAGCCTCTTCGCACAGCCAGCTCGGAGGGAAGAATGGGCAACGTGGATTTCAGCTCACTCCTAGCCCTGAAACACTTCCAGGATTACTGCTACAACAGACATCCATCATTAGCCTTTTCAAGAGGGGTCTATGCCAGCCCACAGACCCATGACAAGACTAGCTGATCAGATACTGTGTTTACACAGGCTAGTTAAAAAAAAAAAAAAAAAAA
>VYXD01001868.1:47997-92681 GCA_013397195.1 Hylia prasina | reverse complement strand
GGGCACAACCTGCCCGGCTCCTCCCACCCCCGCCGGCCCGCCGGCCGCCCTGCGCATAAAACCCGCCGGCGGTACCGGTGCTGAGTGCCGGGAGCCGCGCCCGCACCGCGCTGGGGGAGAGCGCCCGACCCCGGGCGCGGCGGCCGCGAGAGCAGCCCCGGAGCACGCAGCCGCTTTGTCCCCGGCCGCGCCGCCCGCACCTGCCCCGGGGCGGTGGACAAAGGGCGACGGAGCCAGGCCCGGCCCGGTGCGCTCCGGCTTGCTGCGGCGGACCCCGGAGACCCCGGCCCTGTTCCTCCCGGTGTTTCGTCGCCGCCGAGGGCGCTTCCAGGTTGGGACCAGGACTGCCCTGCTTACCCCGGAACCCCGACCGGGCAGCGGGAAGTCGAGGCGCCTTCCCGGAGCCCTGATACCTCTGTGCTCCCTGGCAGCCCGCGGGGACCCTGCAGGGGTCAGGGGCTTCCCGGCCTCGCCGCTTGCTGCCCTGCAAGGCAGTGCCCAGGCTGCAGGACTCGGGGCAGAGCTGCTGCCGGGCACCGCGGAGCCCGTAGAGCCCCGCAGCACCAGGTACGCACACCCGGCCGCTCTCCTCTGCCCGCGGCTCACTGCGAAGGGGGTAGGCTGGTCCCCAAGGCACCGCGCAGTTTCTTGCTCATTCAGGCTGACAGACTCGTGCCGAGCTCCATTCGAGTTCCACTGCCACACAAGTTCATTCACATGCTGCTTCTGGAGCAGGTCTGTGCACTCCACCTCTGCTCTTGTGTAACCAGCCCGGGTGGCTGGAGGAGCTCAGCGAGGAACAAATGAAATACCTGTAAAGTTGGAGTCAAGAGGAGAGCTGAAACCTTGCCTGACTACACCAAGCATCTCTCTGGGGGAAGGCACTTGTTTGCATCTGTGGCATATCAGAACAGAGCAGTGCTCAAAACCTCTGGTGACAGTGTTTGTGACCCCTTCTCCTGGCACGAGGGTATCACTGGATTCCAGGCATAGGCTATTGTGCTGCCAAATACTCCCCACATGCATCCCTGGCTCTGCTCCTTCCAGCATGGCCCCCCTGTATCCTCTCACTGCCTAAAGCAAGGTATTGACAGCTCAGGTCAGTGCCATCCTCATTTGACCTTTCTTCCCCTTCTCTCATGACTATTTTTCCACATCCCAATACACATCCTCTCCTTCGTGGAGAGGAACCACTACACCTTTGTTTTAACAATATTTTGCAATAGTATCTTTTGTTACATGGGCTGCAACTCTGAGTTGAATTCATCCTCTGCCCTTTAGCTCTGCCAGACCACCACTCACCCACCCCATTTCCTGAGCTGGTTCAGGATCCCTGGGCACAGCAACACACTCAACACCAGAGATGTGGTAGCTGCCCCTGGGAACTGAGCAATGCAGCATCCCAGCTCATGCTGCCACCGGTCCAGGCTGAACTGCTTCTCCAAAATAACCCACTCTTCATTCCACAGGGCTGAAGTCATCACTTTGGGTGGAGGTGCCCTGAGAGGCAGCAGGGCTGGTGCAGCAGGGAAATCTAAATAATGACATGCAGAGGTGGTACTGCAGCTGGCAGTGATGGGCAGGGGTGCTGAGGCAGCATCCCAGCCATCTCCCCTTGCATCTCTTTAGAAACCTGGACAAAGCTGGGCTACCAGAGCTGCCACAGCTGCCTGCCACACTGCCCAAACTCACTGATGTTTTGCTCCTTCCTGGCACCTGCTCTCTCCCGTCTGGAGGGCAAATACTTTAAAGGGGGAACTAACTAACAATTTCAAGTCACCTGGTACAGGTTTTATGTTCCATAATTGCCCATCCTAGGCACACTACTAATGGTAGTTAAAAACAATAAAGAGGAAAAAAAGAAACAAGAGCTCAGTGTTTGACTCACTAAAGCATAACATCTCTTGGTTTGCTACCAGTGCATTACTATAATTTTAAACATGTTATTTTTAAGACAGTATAAGTTGAGCACTCTGAGGGACACTGTTAAAATGCTTCATTGTGTCTTTTTAAATGTTTATTACTTTATTCACTTTTTCTCTACCAAAATAATATTGGAGAGGTGAGAACAGGATAAATGTGAGTTAACAACTGTGAAGATCAGAGGAAAAAAAAATGAGCCTTCAGGAAAATTTGGATGGAGGATGTGGTTGGACTTGCATCACTGGCAATGACACAGTAACCTACGATGTAACTTATTCTGAGGTTGTTTCCAAAATGTACACATGATATTTTGTATTGCCACCTTAGGACCCTGAAGTGCTTTGTAAGTATCAATTCATTTATCTCTGTAAAGCACAGGACAGCGGGTCTTGAAAAATCTGCTGATTAGAGACAGTAGGAAGCTTTCCTCACAGAGAAGTAGATATATAAAACATTCTGGACCTTATGATTGGAAAGATGATCTGGCAAATATAAAATAATGCAGCATTGTATTCCTGAGGCTACAGACAGACAGCTGTATTGCCTCTGTGGCTGCTGCTGAGAGGTTGCCAAACACCACTGAGAGTAACAAAACTGCTCAGTTTTCTTGCTGCTACTCAGTGTCTCATGTGTGGTAGAGTGACACTATCAAAATCATGTCCACTTCCTGCTGAGGAGGATGATTGGCAACGCTCTGCCCAGCACCAGTGGCAGACACTGGAGTTATTCATGGTGAGAGGGAGGTTCCAAAAAGTGGAGGTTAGGGGAGGGTCAGGCAGAGCAGCCGCCTCTTTTTCTCCCTCCTCATATAAAGCCTAAGGAAAGATTGTCTTGGAGACCTGTCTCTAGCTGGGAGGTTTTGGCAGTCAGGAACTATGAAAAGTTTCATTTTTTATTCACTTTGTACAGTTAATAAACAAACTTGAACTGGAACTCAAATAATTTTTGTACCACTTGCATTACAATGCTGAAGATGCAAACCTGGAAAATATTAACTGTGGCTCCATAGGCAGCCTGGGGGCATTGCCTGGCTCTGGCAGTGGCTTCTGGTGGTTCTCACATCTGCTTTAGGAAGGATGCTGACCCTCTGGAAAGGCTGATGGCAAAACCCTGCCAGCCCATGCATGAGGCAGCCAGGGGTGTCTACCTTGAAGGGAACCCACTGCTCCAGCAACCACCTGCCTGGCAGGAGCTGGCTTGGGACAAGAAGAATCAGGCACACAGGCAGAGAGGAGCTATTTAGGGAAATTAAATTATTTAGATTCCACTCAGGTTGGGGGGAGGGCCAGAGTCAGCAATAGGAAGAGATGATTGACTGCAAATGCACCAAGGGTTTCTTTACTTCATATAAGAAACCTCAGGGAGCAAGATTCATGGGAGAGGAAGTGTTTATGTGGTGCAGAGCACTGAAGAACAGGATGAGTGGGGATCCAGAGGAGGAACAGGGTGGCCTGAAAGAATCATAGGTGTTAATAAAGAGTAGGAAAAAGGGGATGGAAGAGTAGAGACAACTGGGATAACTGGAAAAGGAGTGAGGGAGGAAAGAGGAGACCACCCCAATTACCACAAAGCACAAAGAAGCATTGGAGCCTCACGGGGAAAAAAAGGAAAGAAGTCTGCAGGGGATGAAAAATAAAGCATCAAGAGAACTTGCAGCGTAGTAAATTCAATGTAGGGATTCAGCATAAAATAGCAAAACCAGAGAGGTCTCTGAAGGACAGTAGGAGACTGCAGGCTTCCACCCGCTGTCCTGGAAATGATGGCTAAGGGAAAAATCAGAGAGCCCTGCCTGCTATTCTCCCTCTCTACAAACTCTGAAAACTACTACGTGGCGTCTAGTCTCCATGATCCTATCTAAATCAGTCCAGCAAACAAGGGAGGAAGCCCTGGCTGCTGAGCTCTAACACAGGAGCTGTTCCATGCATGGAGTGTGCCCAGCACTGTCCCAGCCCAGCTCAGGTGCCACCTCTCTGCAGCAGCCTGCAAAGGATCCCCCCTCCCCAAAGAGGAGCTGGAAACATTTTCATTTCCCATTAATTTTTTTTTTTAAATATACCAAAGATTGTACATAAAGTGACAGAAACCAACAACAGATTTGAAAAATGAGACCTCTCTCCTCAAAAGTGCCATGAGCCCCACCTTTCTTCTAACCTCTCAGTTACCATTTGTCCCAGCCTTCCCTCCATCACTGCTTTCTGCTCTGTCCTTTCTCCTACCTAACCCCTTCCCAGTGTTCACTTCCTATGGAAAAGGGACCTTTTTTTAGACCATCCACTGTTAAGAGGCTCTTCCCCAGCTGAGAAGCAGAGCATTGCCTCCCGTTCTTCCCCTTCTTGCCTGGAAGCTCAGACCTGCCCATGGTGGGATACAGAGGGACTCATTTCCCCACCATTAGAAAAGGGAAATGAGGATGGATGCAAACAAAAATCCACCAGATGTGCTGCACTCTTTTAAAGAAGATTGATTAAATTGTTTCTTGTGCTCACTGATGGTAAGGCAATAAGCTTAGTTGACACAGAAAGAGATAAATAAATATCAGGAGAAACTAGCAACTGTAAGAATGGCTAAAGATGGGAGAGGGGAGCCAGGAAGGCCAGGGAATTCCCATTCATTAACATCTTAAAGAACAAGTTAAACAAATGTCAGTTTGGTGATTACATCCTGTTTTGTTCTTGCACATTACATGCATAGATGGAGCTTAGAGAAAAGGAGTAACAGAGAAATTTAAAGGCTTTGGTTCATGGGTTCATATCAGGGCAAGAAAGAGTGCAGCATGGGGCCAGGCTGACCAAATAGCACCAGGACTGAGAAGACTGAAAGAGCTGGGTGAAAGAGGGGTAACAGAAAAAAAGTTCTGGGTCAGCTTTGAGAGCTGCCAAGCACCTTATACAAAAGGGATTTCTGTATTAACATTTTTTAAAAGTAATAAAGTTCGGAATTTAAAATAAAATCCTGTATCCCAGTGGAATAGGCGCAGGATGAGCTCCAAACACACCACCACAGCCAACACAGCATTTCCAATGTCTCCTTGCAGTGATGCAGCTGGTCCCTGGCTGCCCAGTGTGCTGGGCCTCCAGCACCAGCTCCTCAGGCAGTGATGCTGTACTATCCGTGGACCTGCACATCCTCTGCAGGTCTGATGCATGTATGAATTATTAATCTGGGGATGAAGTCAGCACCATGTCAAGGACCTCTAAAATCTGCCTTTAAGAAGGTAGAGTCCAAAAGAATAGAGGAACAAGGGGAGAACTGGACTCAGGGGAAGGACTGGATTTCCTGCTGAGATGCTTGCAGGAGGCAGAAATCTGGGTCCTGGCACTGTCCCAGAGCAGCACCAGAAGGAAGCACTCAGAGAAGCGAACAGAGAACTTTTGGCTCAACACATGAACAGGAGCTGAGAAAGCAGAAGCTTTTTCTTCATCCCCTCTCTTTCAGGACATAATCGATTTCCAGCCTCTGCTATAGCACTCGCACTGGCTTTTAACTATCCCATTTCTTCAAGACTTATTTTCTAATCTGAGATGATGGGACCTCTGCTCCACAAATCCCAACAGCACTTCTCAGAGGACAACATTATAGCATTCAGGTACTATGATGGTGTAAAATAACTGAGGCTAAGTAACTGTTAAACTTAACAGCACAACATTGAGGAGGTTTGCAGACTATTTGGAGGAAAGAACAGAAAAGAGTATCTTTAAAATCCAGTGTGCATGCCGGAGCTCCTGGGATGAGAAAGGTTCAGACCAAGGCAAGTATACAGGACAGAAATACACACTGTAAATCTTCCTAAGCAGCTCAGCCTGTCCTGGTTCCTCAAGGTTTTGCCAAGGTATTTTGTTTCTACTTGTCACATGACTTACATCAGGCATCACATCCTAATCAAGATGGACACCAGTGTCTTCCCAGGCAAAGCTCCCATCCTCATACTGCAGGAGAAGCTTAGCTGCTCTGTACATGTCACTGCTGCCTGAGCCTCCTCCCTGCTGAAGGTGAAAGGAGGCAAGAGACTGCCAGGGTCCAGGTGCACTTGTGGTCAGTCATCTCTGGTCATTCTCTTATTTGCTGTAGAACAGGCTACTGCAAGGCACAAACTCATCCAGTGTGTGTTATACTCAGAACTGTTTTTCCTACAGCAATGCACCCAGCACAGATGCTCTGGAGCAGAAGTGGTGTCCACCAGAGAGGGAGGGCACCACCCCAGGGCACATCTTCACTCAGGCCTACAGGCTCCCAATCCTTCCACGCTAGGGAATGTGAAATGAAATGGCTGTTAGTAAATACTCTAGTTTCAGCAACCTTCACCAGCTTTTAAGTGTGTTTGGAACTAGAAAAGGCTCAAAATCTGTTCTTTGGTCCCAAGACATAGCAATTCCCCTGCCCACACACCCTGCAAGTTGACCTCTGAGTGAAGAGACGCTCTCATTCTGCACTGCTCGAAGTCTAGTGAGAAATACTTTGCTCATGCTGCTACTTGTCCATTCTTGCCCATCTTTTTCTCACTTTTCACAGCCTTTAAGCATTTATCTTTTCACGCCTTTGCCTGCTTTGGATTTCCCTCAAGGCTGATTTTGCTGCCTTAGGGTCCTTATGCCATTTTCTTTTATTTGATTTTTGGGATTGTTGTTGTGTTTTTGTTGTTGGGGGTTTTTTTGGTTCCAGGCAGAAGTCTCCCCACCTACCTCATGTCCATGCACTTCCAAGAGCTGAAGGAAACTGAGTCCTGAGTCACTGACCCTTTTCCCACCAGGAATAAGTAGTGATTCACAAACTGTATTCCTCAGAGCTCCCAACTTGCTGGTGGCCAAGCACTGCAACAGCTAAGGACCAGCTCCCTATAAAGTAGCTGGCCAAGGCATTATTTAGCACAAGGCTAAGACAGACAACATGGAGATACTCCTTCAAAAGCAGGGACACAGAAGAGCAGCAGGAAATCTCTCACAGTGGAGGTGCAAAATGTATATTGAAACAATCCCTTTACCTAAAGTATGAATGAAACAGTAACCTCTACAATTCAAAGTTTCTGTCTGATACATTAAACAAAATGGGGCATAGTAACATTAAACATTAAAGTAACATTAGTATAGTAACATTAAAAAAGGCTTAAGGCTCAGACAAAAATGTGGGATTTAGTTCCATGTCCCTGCCATATTCCCAATTATTCAATGAGCAATTCTGCATTCATTTTTTGCAGGAACGATCAATGTCTTTTTAGAGACATCCGAAGAAAGGACTCTCATGAGTTACACGTGAAATGGAGGGATCATACTCTGGTTTAAGACATCTTGACTCACTGGACTTGTAATCTGATTATACAGCTGGTTTTGGAATCCCTGTGCAGTATGTCCTGCCCTACTCCAGCCTTTCCCTTCTGGAGATAACCAGGTTGACTGCTTCACAGACACCCCTGGGGTTTGGAAACTGCCCGCTTGTGATGGATGGAAATAGTGAGGCATCTTCCAAAACTGCCCACTGATTTTAAATGTTTGAGTCAAGAAGCTGGAAATGAGTAAAAAGAATGCCTGGGAAAGCTCTCAGCACACAATATTTTCTGCAAAACAAGCTCGTGGTGTCCCATGGTGTACACACGAGGTCTGGGCTTGTTAGTGGCACAGGTGACCAGGTCAAAAGCATAAGGCTCAGTAATTTATACTTCTCTATGTTTTCAGCTGCAGTGCCTGGCCTCTGTTTACTGACACTCTACGGGACACCCAGGAAACCAGCAGGAGTGTTTTGCTCTCTCAAATATTACAATGTTCCTGTAACAGAAAATGTATTTAAATCACATTTTTAAAGGTGAATCTAAAAGGGCCTCTCTGGTGTTTGAAGAAACCTGTGAATAGAACAGAGAGCTGCTAGTGAGCAGCTCTGGAGTAAAACAAGTTTTTGAAGTAGGAAAGCTTCCCTTACACACTCCTGCTGTCAGGTGAAGCATGCTCAAGTGTGTTGGTCATTCTGGAGTCTTGAAAGCAATGCAGTGTCTGGTAAGTTCACTCCCAGATGCTGGGAGAACCAGGGATTGTGGGATACAGTGTAAGATGGGGAGGGATTTACAGAGAAAAAGCAAATCAATGGAAGTTTGTTCAGCCTTACTTTCCTTTTGGCTTGTTTTTAGTGAGGCTGCAGTAGGAAAAGTTTTAAGATTTTATGCTTGTGTTGCTTTAAGGACAGGAATGCTGGAAACAGAGGTATTTGATACCTTTGCTGCTAATTACAGTGCAAGCTCCCAGTGTCCTGACAATGCCCTTGTCCCTGACCTGGAGGGGCCTCACTGTCTCAGGGTCAGCTGTAATTTAGTTTCAGGTCAGACCTGGGACTCTCCTGCCAAACTAACTGCACTTTGTTTTGAAGTAGAGACCATTTACTAGTAAGTCTGAGACCATCAAACTCATTTCACTAACAAGAAACAGGAACAAAGTGCAGAGCCCCTGAGAGGAAGGTCAGTGTTGGACACAGGGAGAGTTCAGCTGCATCATGAAGGAAGGGGCTGTTCTGCCCACTGAGCCTCACAACCACAGGAGCTCAGATCTTCTGCTCTCTTCAATTAAGCAAGTTTATTACAGACAAGCCTAGGGACCAACTAAGCCATGCCAGGCCCTGAGCAGGCAACAGCACTGTCAGGCCCCGAGACTCCAGAGGAGTGAGCTCTTCAGTAAAGTCATAAGTTCTTTGTGCTGCTCCTACCTCTTTCTCACAAATTGGCTAGGTGATTTTGGCCAAGAAAATGCTCTTTTACTACTTGAAAATCAAGGGGTTTTCTCCCTATATCAAAAAAACCAAACCAAAACCAACAAAACAACAACAAAGTTTCCAGATCTTCATAGGGAACATAACTCAAAGCTGTATATGGAAATACCTTCTATCTTCTCCAAATAATTAGCCCTCTCTAACTCAAGGGAAAGTAGGGGGGTTTTTTTGACAGAAAAACAGATTCTGATCTTCTTCCCCTTTACCATTCTGATGGACAGAGATTCTACTGTCATGATACCACATGGCATTACCTGAAATTAACTTGTCATTTAATGAACAGTTCTTTACAATTTATGTGTTAGTCTGAGCACCCCAAACATTTTGCATATTGTCAGAGTCCCTGTTCTTTTGCATTTATATAGACACAGGACTGGGTTTGCTAAGGGAAAATCAATCTACAGCACCTTTTTTTTTTTTTTTTAAACTCTGCACATCACTGCAACAAGAGGCCAACTGAAAGAAAAAAAATCTGGATGAAAATTGGTGCCAATTTACAAAAGAGTAAGAAGTTTTAGATGTCAAAGGAAGGTTTCATGTCCAAATCTATAAACACACAAGTGAGACAAACAAGTACAGACCCAAACATACTTTCTGGGAACAGTAAAATATATTCAGCTCTAGTTGATGGCCAGAGCTGGGGTTGTTGGTATGATGTGAGAGATCACAGCTATAGCAAGGAACAAAACCTCTAAGGGATGTTCAAATCTTTCTTTCATGAAAGTTGACTAGAAGACTGCAACACTGGGGTGTGTTAACACTTGTTTCCTGCCATGCTGGATAGCTGCAGAGCAGTGTGGCAGGAAGAATTCCCAGCACCACAAACTACAGATGAGTTCAAAATGCACTATTCCTGTTGTCAGACATCACAGTTCCCTAACTGCCTGTACACCCAAACCACTCCTCTAAGCATTGGTGCCTCTAGAAATATGAAACCAGCTTCCAAGAGCTCACCTCAATTGCCAGAGCTCTTTGTGGGACGGGTCCCAGCTACCCAAGAGCTGGGTATCTCCTTCATGACTCCCTGAGAAAACCACGTGTTTCAGGAGCAATGGAATTGCCATACACCAGAACAAGGCTCTGGAGCAGAGCAGATAACTTCCTTGGCAGCTGGCCCACAGTGTTGGAGCTCATTCCCAGGAGAGATTAGAGGGAGTAAAAACCTCATTGCGATCACAGCAAAGTGCTCAACCTGCTTCTACCAGAGATTTCTTACACGAGAAAAAAAAATCCAAAAATATCTCTACAAATAGGAGGCTGCAGGAACAGAGAAAAGATAACCCAGTTAATATCATGCACACAGCTTTGCTACCAGCTCAGGCAACACTGATCAGTAAAGGACAGGCAGAAGCTCTGAGCAGAGCCTGTTTTACACCTGGAAGATTACCTGACTAACATCTGGACAGAGAATTGCCTCCCTGCTTAAAGTCACCCAAGCTCCAGACCTGCAGCTGCAAAGCTTTTGAGTGAGGTTTTTAAATTTGGAAGTTGAATAGCATGAAATGTATTCTATCCCCCAGACGACTTTATCCAAGCTCATTTTCAGGGCACAATATAGGACAGAAGTTGCTCTCAGGTTCCCAGGTAGTGCCATTTATACCCTGAGGAAGATGAAAGTACAAACTACTTGGACTCACTTAGACTTCGTGTGCTTTTGGACTCCCCTACTACTTCAGGTGTCACTACATGTGCATGACCCCAACAGTGACACGAAAAGGAGAGGGTTTTCACTCACTTCAAGGAAGGTTGAGTTCTGCCCATAGACAAGGCAATTTTCTGTCCACACACAGAGGACTTTGCACACAGGAACTGTTTGCAAAGGACACAGCAAGAGATCCTTTCCAGACAGCTCCCAGGGCTGGAGCTCCTGCAGGGCACCGTGTGCGCTCATCCCCAGCCTAGGAGGCTCCTGGGAACAGGGACACAATGAGCATGGACTGCCCAGTTAACCATATGGGGGTCATCTCCCATCCTCTGCTTCCTGGGAACAGGGACACAATGAGCATGGACTGCCCAGTTAACCATATGGGGGTCATCTCCCATCCTCTGCTTCACTGCCACCGAAGTAGGACTCTGCAAGGTGGAGCATGAAGCTCTGGGCAGGGCTGTGCGGGTGGCAGCCCAGCCTGGGAACTCAGGAGCAGCAAGGAAGGAGAGGATGCTGGAGTGGAAGTGATTTGAATTAGAACAAACTGGCTGCTGAATAGAAGCTTTTATTCCAGCATGGAGAAGGCTTTGTTAGTCAAGCACATGTGATGCACAAAAGCCTCCACTTGAATTCATTGAGTTTTAATTGGTTCTCAGGTGGGGGAGGAGATGGGTGTAAGGAATTAGGGATTCCTTAAAGAGGCAATATCATTAAATCTCAACGCCTCTTCCCTCTCACCCCCAGTTTCAGCTTAGGAGTCTGGCCTCATTCAATTGTCTCATGTTAGAGAATCAGAAAAACTGAGGGAGAGAAAGGGTGGGAGGGAGAGTCACTAATAAAGCCTAAAGGGAGATCAATGAATGAGGAGGGTGAGGGGGAGGAGGAAGACTGAAAAAAGAAAGAGCCTGGTTGGAAGAGGAGGGAGGTCACACGCAGGCAGTGAAGACAGGAGAACCTCAAAGGAAAGAGAATGATGCCATTCGAGTCGGTGCTTGCTTTTCTCCCTGCATTCCTTCTTTTATTGAACACTTAAAACTTCCCTTGGAGATCCTCAGTCTTGGCTGTGTAAGCCTGTGCTCCAAAATAACAGAGTCAATCACCAGAAGGAAGCAAGCAAATCCTGGGATGGGTATGGGGTGCATGTGCAAGGGGAATGACAGCAGTGAGAGAAACCTGCTTGGAAGGACCTCGCAAGAGCTGCTGCTTGTTTTACCAGATATAGCACTTTTCAAACAGAAGTTTTGTTACTAAGAGCCTGCCACAGACATAGCTGACTCAAGGTCCTTGTGAATGAAAAAGAAAGGAAGTAATCAAGGAGACTGCACAGCCAATGTTGCAGGAAGTTCAGCACACTGCCTGCTGTACAGAAGGGACCCCTGTGTATCTGCAAGCCAGACCCTGACAGACAACTGCTATGCTGCAATGTGGAACACACATCTCACAAATGTGTAATGATTTCCATCAGTCCAATACATCATAGGAGAATGAATTAATGTTGATTTAACTACTACGCTTAGAATTTAGATAGGTAAGTGAATGACAAACCAAATGCACTGCCAGCAAACACCAACTCAAATGCATTTTCTTCTACAGTTCCTGACAGAAGAACACTGTTTCTATATTTAAGCCAGACAGTTTATCCTGTACAAAGCCACACACATGAGATATTTTTTGCAGGAAGCACTGCCTACTGTTTTATTATAATTCTTCATTACAAAATTAGACTGCACGATCTCTGCTTGTAGACACCATGGCACTAAAACAGTGGCACTGCAACCAATTACTATACAAATTCAAATAAGAGGTCTCTGACTTCTGTTTGAGGATGGTGTGGGATGCTGAAAACAGCATTGCCATGGTGGCTTCTCTCCGAGAGACTGTCTGACTCAAGTCACTTACTCTGTTATGAAATCTGAAGAAAACACAAGACCCTCCACTGACATAGCTGAGGTACAGGGTAGCTCTCATACACTTACAGGTTATTCATGTATTTCAGAGCACAGGGGGAAAAAAGAGAGATTGGTGAATTCCCCCATTGAAAGTGTCATAGGATTCAATTTTCTAAACCTCCTACCTGACAGAAGAGCCTAAGTATCATTTAGAAGTGACACAGAAAACAAAGTCTCATTTGGTCCTTAACTCCAACTAAAAGCCAACGTGGTCTCCACCTGGCAAAGGCATTTGTGAGCAGTGGGCCACGACAGTGCCTGGCACCAGCTACAGAGGAAGCATTTAACCACACATGGAGAAGAGCTAACATCACTTGCCTTGATTTTTAATACTCCAAAATCTCCATGCAGACTCTGCCAAGCTGCCTACTGTCACCACTTGACCAGTGACAACCCACAGGAGCCCTGCCCTTCAGCGGCAGCAGGGCTTTCCTCCAACAGGGAAGTCTCCTCTGGACAGCTCACATAGGAAAATACAAACAATAACAAAAAATCCTATTAGAGAGACACTATTCTTCCTTTTCAATAAATGCTTCCTGTGTGCTTCAGCTTGTCTCTTCTCACAGTGCACCTTCATTATGGGTAACAGATTTATTTCAGTTTTTATGTTAAGGGTTTTAAATACTCCATATAATTCCAGGCATAATTTCAAATTATATCTGACTCACTTGAAGCAACCAGCTGCTCTCCATCAACAACAGTAAAGGGTGAGTCCATCTTATTGTGCATAGCTCTAAACACGATCCCTGCCCTGTTGAAAACCCACATCACTCTACACAGGACTAAGCAACTGTACTGTTTTTCTACAACCCTGCATTCCACACTAGAGACAGAACAATTCCTGTTACTATCTTCCCAGCAGCAAAATGTAGGAAAAGGCTGTTCTAGTAAGTCATGCCTCCAAGACTGTTCCCTATATTTATCCTAGACTTGTTGCCCTGGATGCATTTGCCCTCCTCCCAGCAGCTTGCCAGTAACAGCCTTTCCTGTAATTGTTTTCTTCTCTTTCAGATATGTTCAGTTTATACATTAGTGCTGGAATATTAGTTTTCATGATTTCACCTTGTTTCTCAAGAATCCCCTGTTTTGTAGCTTTCAACAGAATCATATGATGTATGCCTTTGGGAAGAAAAATAACGGGAAAAAAAAATCTCCCAGTACTCTGACATATCTCATTGCTCTCCTA
The DNA here is from genome assembly GCA_013397195.1 of Hylia prasina. Lineage (NCBI taxonomy): Eukaryota > Metazoa > Chordata > Aves > Passeriformes > Sylviidae > Hylia > Hylia prasina. The sequence continues at coordinate 79,231 of VYXD01001868.1, read as the reverse complement.
TGGCTTTCAGTAGATGCCTTTGGTAGTTGGATCCTCTTGCAACATATTTCCTAGCAAGTACCATTTCCACAACCTCTTGGTATGCGACAGCAGGCACTTCTGAACTGCTTCACTACACAAGCCACAGATTTGTCTGTCACAAACAGTGTCAGTTATCACAGCATCAAATTTGCTGTGTGCAGCAGGTCTCCAAGACTGCCACGAATTGAAAATTGTTTTGCTACCTCTTCTCAATGCCTGACGGGACAGGTATCTCAGCAATCAGCAGTGGCTTTGGGGCAAAGTGTGACTGACACATCTGTATCAGCTATCCAGTTAATTTTATTCCTGGCCTGTTTCGTTACGTTAAGCCTCACGATGCTCACCATATTTCCTCCTTTCCAAGCACGAGAGATAGCAAAACCATCCTTTCAGCTCCAGAAGCAGTTTAGCTACAGCTGCTCACAGGTCCTCCTGCAAACAGGAGATTGACTCTTTTTGAGTACTCTTCTTGAGTACCAAAATCACAAAATTAACCCAATCCTAACCAAAACTTAGCCTTAACAAGGTATCACTGACAATTTCAACAGGACCTCAACAGAAACATTCTGTGCCAAGCTACTGGTCAGGTACAAACTTTTACTTTCTGTTATCCTCTGGGAAGGGGCCGATTTGTGTGGCTGCTGACATAGTTTCAAGAGTATGAAGGCCACCTACACCAAAGGTATTTACAAAGCTGGTCAGAATGTTCAAACAGAAACAAGCCCTGCCATCCTTAGAAATCACTTATTTCTGCTCCAATGGACAAGCCCATGGAAGGATCCCGGGAGCACCCATCCTTTGCTCTGTCAAGGGCCACATCAGCATTGTGTGCTGAGCCCAGGGTTTCCTGCAGATTGCAGTTTCTAATGCTGCTTCATTTGAAGCTCCAGCCCCCAGGCAGGCTCCACATGCAGGCTCCTGCTCCAGCCCATGCCAGGTCTGTAGTACCTGCAGGAGCAACCACCAGAGCTCTCACAGCTTCTCTGGGCCCACAGGCCACATCCAAGTTTGTACAGGAGGAGGCCAGAGCTGCACTGGAGCCAGACACTCTGTGTTACAGACAGAATGAGGGTAGGATGACTAATGAGAGAAGCCAGCAATGCAGAAGCTTTCCAGCCCAGTGCCCTCACAGGTTTCTGTGTGAGATGATAGCACTTGCACATTTATCAGTGTAACAGTGCACACTTACTCTTCTTTAAATTTTAACAGACCTGCACCTCCATTGCTCTGCTGGTCAGTGGACTTTGCTTGGAAAGGGCTTTACAAATGCACATCACTACTGGTAACAATACACAAGTTCCCACTGGGAACTTCAGGGAAGAGCTCTGCACTTTGGTACATTCACTCATTCTATCTAAACATGTTATTTCCTGAATGATACCAGTGCTCTGTCTCCTGTGTTTTGACAGGTAAGTAGATGAGGGGGACTGTGACTTTAAGAAGGTCATTTCCACTGTCCTGCCGCTGTAATTAGCCTGCTAAAGAAAGGGCAGAGGCTGGAAATTGGATTGAGCAAACCAGGCTTTAGCCTCAAGATGAAGGCAGAGCTGCGGGATTGTTATGTTAATCACCTGAGCTCAGCAGGCCCTGCCCTTCGAACAAGCACAAACCCGGTGCAAACCCAGGACCTCTCTGCAAAGCAAAAGCAGAGCCTGGCTCAGGCTTCAGCTGCCCCAGGATATCTCCCTCCACCTCCTGGGATGCAGGGGCCGCCCCTGTGGACAGGCCTGGTGGCACCTGGAGAAGATGCTCTGCCTGGCCACAGCCTCAGCCCGTGGTCATACAGCTCCCCTGATCCAGAGCGCCGGGACACAACTGCCAGTGGTGGGAACACTGAATGAGGGTCACAGGTGATGCTGTGAGCTGATGGGCCAGGGCTGCTTTACACTATCAGAGGATCCAACCCCAGCCGTGCTGAGTCAAAAGCATGTCTGAAAGCACAGGTTGCTTACTGCTGTTTCACCGATGGAAAATAGCATTGAGCTAACAATAGGCCAGATTCGTATTCAGAGTAATAATGGCTGTAGGCAGCAGGACTGTAGATGGGTGTCAGCCCCTCTGGAACAACAGCACAAGCTCCCCCAGGTCCCTGGGCCACAGGCTAGTGCTCCAGCCCAGTGTCTTCAGCACCAGAACTACCCCAAGTTAATCACTGGAGCAAGTCCTGGGGGTACAGCCCCCAGCCTGTCCCTGAACTCTCTCCAGAAATGCAGCTACACTGTGTGCCAGAGCTGTCACCTGCACCAGACAGGGGTGTCACCTCAACAAGAGGTGCTGCACAAGCCAGCAGCAGTGGCGAGCTTGGCCCAAGGTGCCCCATGTGCTGTAAGGACGTATTTGTGGCACAGCCAGTGAGAGTTGGCCATGAATTGCTCCCAGCCAGCTGCCTGCTGCCTCCTGTTTTGTCCTCTCCACCTCTCCCGTCCACGGGAAACAAGGCTGGGGTTTACCTCACTGCGCTTTACTAGTTTGTATCCCTGGGAAACGTACCATTTTGTCTCCTCTCTGCTCAGAAACTTTGGGCTAACAGCCCTCACCACCACCACCCACCTTCTTTTTAAGGCAGTAACCCAGGGTGGCCATTGTCCCCTCCTTTTGCCCCTATTTTCTTAGGGCAAGCTTGTGCTTCTCCCCGCATCGGGACAGCTGGGGCTCCGCGTTACCTCCCTTGTTCTTTGGCACATTTTCTCACTGCACCCCTGCGCTGCTGGGGAGGGGGGAGGGAGGGGAGGAGGATGGGAGGGCAGTGTCTGGCTCTGCATCCAGCAAGCCGGATGGCATGGTTTTGGAGAGGCCTGGCTTAGTGAAGTTATTCAAGCCAACGGCAGCCTGGCAACGGGGCAGCCACAATGGGAGTGCAGGAGGAGGAATGTTTCCACATGCCTGATCAATGGGAGCAAGGGAGACAGCAAAGCAAACAGAAGCTGGGAAAGAGACACAAAGAGAAAGCAGCCTTTTCTCTGCTGAGTTCCTTTCATTTGTCACAGCTCTTTGTGCGGCTGATGACAACGGAGGCCCTTCGGAGGCTAGTTTTAGGGAGTTTGGTTTTTCTAATTAAATAAAATGCCGCGTCCTTCTTATTCACTTGTCACCTTCCTGCTCGCCAAAAAGCCCCCACGAGCAGCCCCATCAGCACTTCAGCCTCCCGCTCCATGTACCTCCCGGGAGCCCCAAGCATCACTTTCTCCCTGGGAAGGTAGAAAGGCACAACCACCCCCTCACCCACTCAAGAGCAGCTCTGTGCTGGACATGCTGCCCTGCCCAAGCGCCGCCAGGGCTCTGCTCAGGGGTTGCAGCACAGGCCACCCGTGGCCCCCTGCCTGCTCATTACGGGAATAAAGAGTCCAGCAAAGGACAACTTCTCTGGAGGTGACGTGCTCCTGCAGCAGCTGCTGACGAGACTAATGGGCAGCTTTCTATGGGAACGTTCAAAACAGGGTGAGGGGACAGTTGCCTTGGAAACTGGGGCCATTTCTGCTGCGGAGCTACATTTTCCCTTAAAATGTCCCAGACAGGATTTACCTGGGAGCTGACTGTGGGACAGAAACTCCTGCAATCTGCAAAGCAGATGCCTAGAGAGGGGATGGAGGCAAAGGAGGGGTGTCAGAACGGAGGCACCAGCGTGCTGATGCTGGGTTGTGTGGTGACAAACAATCCAGCCCTGTTGCATAACCAGTGGTGGGAGCCCAAAGTTGTTTCCTCTAATTACTATGCAAGAGTTCACAGCAACAGGCCTCCTCTTGTGCAGGAGTTTACAGGAAAGGTCCTCCTGGTTCAAAGGCATCACCAAGCAAAGTAATAGGAGAGAGAGTTTGGGGGTAAGCATTCCTGCACTGAGGCAGAGGAGAGGTTATTCGGTCTCTTTTTTAAAAAGAAGTCTAGACAAATGTATGTAGCCCTGAAGAACAGAGAAGCCTCCTGGTTGCTGAGGAACAGGAGGCAGGAAATCTGCCTCCTCCACACCTCCACCAAAACACATGCTTCCCCCTCCTGTAAACAACTCAATCCCCAAGCAGACAGGGCTGCAGCAGCTCAGCTCCAGCCCCCTGAACATCAAGAGTCCATGGAAAGGACTAGGGATTCTGCATGTGTCTTAGGAGGAGGAACTTCTTTAGTGATCATGGCAACATTTGGGATCTCACCAGGCTTTTGCTCGAAGTTAGCGTCAAACTGCAACCAAACCATGAAAAGGTACTCCAGCAGTATGTCAGTGAATGGCAGCGTGAGCTCAAGGAAACAGAATGAATCTTGGTCCTAATAATGGATGTAGCCTTGGTTCAACAGCACAGGAAAATTCCTGCCCACTTTCAACATCCAAAGACACAAACAGCTAAATACAGGCTTCTCAGTCCTCATGGATAGACATTACAGACTGTCCAGGAGGACAGCAAGTTCTTCTGTCAACACCTCTTTCTATTCCCAGGATTTATACTGAGCTCAGGACCTCTTGCATCCTCAGTAGTCTTGTGTCTCAGTCAATCAGTGGGACCAATATTGGACCAGACATTTTGGCAGTCAGGATCTGAAATGATGAAGGATAGGATGTGTAGCCTTATCAACTTCCAACATCACTCCACCTGAATTGCATTTCACACTCTGCTTCTCTAGCCAGCCCTCTCTTTTGGGGGTTCAGGCATGTCCATGTAGGCAGGTTAAAGAGGATCCCACAAACCATTTTTCACAAAAGGTGATTTTCAGCAGTGTTAGGGTTTTTTTCTGCCTCATTCTGGAGGCATCAAGGGGGTCTCATGCCTCAGTTTCACTGTTTTCCCCACCTTCCCACAGCATCATGTGTGATGCTTTGAAGGCTAATAATGTTCATGATGTGTTCATTTAATGATGTAATTGCATCTAAATAATAATAATTACAATAACTAAAAAAGAGGATTCTACCCTCCCCTTAACACCAAGCTGTTTGCTGCCATATAATCAGCAAACTTGCTTTTGGGGAGTGTCTCAATTTCCATATCGACTATGTCACTGTTGTCCCAGTCCTGCCCGGCTCTTCCACTGCCCCCAGACATGTGCTAAGTGCCAATCTGCAGCTGAATGAATAGGAGCCTCCCCTCCACAACTTCAGAGAAAAAACCTAACTCCACAGACATTACCTACCCCTTCAAACTTATTCTGGCGTTCCTTCAGCATTTTTGTAAGGAAGAAGAAATCCACCTTCACTCCTGCTCAAAGGACTGCTTTCATTAGGGCCTCTGTAGATTTGCAATGGCAAGTATTTGACCTGCTTCAAAAATATTCATGAGACTCACATGCATTCAGTAAGGGCAGACAAGCAAAATCCTCAGCTCATGTTCTCATGGTCTCAGGGTGCTGATGGCAATATACATCCTAATTACAACACATAACATATTGAGAACGAGACCTTGTCAGCTCCAGTGACACTTTCTTTGAGTCAAAGAATCTGGAAGTGATTGTGATTATTTCTCGGTAGATCAGAAAAAAGTCTAACCACATACAAATATTTTTAAGTAATTGCCCTTTTCCCTGGTCTCAGTGAGAAGCTTTCAAGACAGGCCACAGGAAACATTTGAACTGTACAAGAAAACTTAGACAAGTCCAGAACTGGGGTTGAGGAGAACAGCAAAATGGGCTGCTCCTATTAAAAAAATTATTATTATTATTATTAATAATAATATTAATAATAATTCCTCAGGTATGCAGACTGCAGAGACAGTCCATTATGGCATTCATTAAGCTTTGAAACAGAGACTGCTCTTCTTTATACACTGTGCATGGTGTAATGTTGCATGGACAAAACAAGCAGGAAAAGCAGCATTCATTCCCCACAGAATTCCAAGCAGTTACTGCAGACTTCCAGAAATATTGCAAAGCAGTGCAAACCACAATGCAAGTAGTCCCTTGTGAGGAAGGAAAGCAAAGTGTACTCCCTCTTAACATGATCACTGCAAGGCAGAGTAGTTCTTGCAGAGCTGGTGCTGCTCTTTCACTCCTGCACCTGCTGTGAAGACACCATCCCAGTAAGTAGCAGCACTCTACAGCTCCCTGCTCTGACTCTCTCAACAAGATCTTTCTGTGCTGCCTATGGATTCATCTCAAGATAACATTCTTTGGTAGAAGGACAACCTGCTGATGGACACATGCAATTAGTAGCCTGCTGACAGGAGCTCTTTCAGCCTGTCTGTGGCCCCTTTTACTCAGGTAAAGCAGGCACAGTGATCCAACCACTCATCCTTTGTTACAGCTCTATAAAGCAGAGGAAATAATTTAAAAAATCTTAAAGAGAACCTCAGGATGGAAAGAGAAAACCTGACAGGTATTCCATAACTGAGGGAGAGGCACCATTTTATCACTGTTGAAACAGCTCCCAGTATTGAATCAATAAGTGTTTGAGCTTTTCATGATCCTCCTTAGCACAGGTAATACCACAACAAGGCAAAGAGCTACCTCCTGCAACCACATAAACAAGTAAACCTCAGAGAGGAGAAGGGGTGGGATGGACAGAGAGGATTTCTCTCACAAAATACTGTGTTCATCCCAACTGAAAGGGGAATACTTCCTCTAATAGCCTTTGTTTTGTTTTGTTTTGTGACAATGTGACCCTGATGCAGACAGTGCACAGGTGATGGAGAGAGTACACACAGACACACAAGGTACTGCCCCACCAACCTGCTGGCCTCTTGCAAGTTATGGAGTACACACCATTCCCAGCAGCCTAATTACACAACCTTGCCACAGGCATCAACCCCCAGGAAAGGAAATTCCTTCAGGCATATCATATCACATCTTCTTGAGATCCTTCCCACTTATTTAAGTCTCAGTTCCACTGACACATATGTGCCACAGCTTTGCATAGTTGTTTTCTGAACAAAACTGGAAGCAAAATTATTCTAACTCCTTTTGGTATGGAGCAAGAAAAACAACTTCACATGGCCACAGGACATACTGCAAATGTTTACTATAACACCCTCTTCCACCCACAGCCCTACATCCCGATGAAAATCAGAGAAACTCATGCCTTGGGTACAGCCTGTTCTTGGCCACAGCACATGTGGGTGCCAGACACAAAGCATAGGGCAGATCCAGCCCTGTTTACTTCACCACTTGAGACCCTGACCTTGATCATTCACTTGGCAGAGGTTGTATGTGGCGTTCAGAAGTTGCTTTCTGCAGTGTTCAGGCTTTTCTCTTTGTTCACAAATATGTTACACAAAACACAGCCCAAAGTTACCACAGGTTTTCATAGTTGTGAAAACCAGACATCCTCTCTATGAAAATCCACCAGTTTCCCTTTAGCCGACCACAGCCCGCTCAGACATTCCTACAAACCCAAGGAAAGTGCCTTTTAACCTGTTTGCATTTGCAGACCCTTACAGGATTTTCACTAGAAATCTGGACCAATACAGAGTGACTTCTATCCTGCTGCAAATACACCACATTTCTATTGTCAAGCATATAGCAAGAATCCTTACAAGCTGGAGAAGCAGATATTAAGCTGGGTCAACCAGGACAACAAGAAAAGATTACAAGTCATCATCTTTAGCTAGAGAAGGAATGTTCCTTAGTTCCAGCAAAAAACGCTGTGAGTTGCAGAGAGCTTAGACACACTGACTTGTGTAGCCCACCCCTCATTTTGCAGTGATCAGCCAGGCTGTGCAGCACAAGACAGAAATCTCTTCTGGCTTGCTCTCTGTCTTAGAACAGGGGACCAAAGAGCTATACATATGTGAGTGCTATCCATAACTCCACTGGAATTAAAAAGCCATTCATACAAACCCATCAGTAACCTCCTACACCCTGCCAAGGTCCATGACCAGGCACAGAAGTGCCCTACTAATGGCTCTGCAAATTCCCTTTCAGAAAGGCTCTGACAGCTGATCTCTGTTACAGCACTTAGCACCTGATGAGCAGCAACCCGGAAGGGGATGCTTTCAGGTGCCACCGTGATGTGCATCTCAATACTGGGGCCCTGCCAGAGGCAAAGTCCTGCACAGATCTGGGGGAAAGTGGATTTCATCACTCCAAAACTGTCAGTGCAGCAGGTCAGCTGTCTTCTGCATTGTCACTCTGTCCAGTTGTTTACAGACAGTTGGCTTGAACTCCAGGACTGTCTCATTTCCCTGTCATCTGTACTGTCTTAGCTCTAAAAGCCATATGAATCCACAGAGATAAATCCATCCACCTCTCCAATTCCAGAAGTGTTTCCATCCTTCTATCATACTAAAACTGCCACACTAATGGTGCCCAGGAGCAATTCCCCATCCTGCCTCTTGGCCAATGTGAAAACAGCTCTGTCATGCTAGAAGAGTTTGTCAGCCTGTCTCACACCCATTTCTGGGGATACTGGTGTATGCAAAAGGCATCTCTCAACAGCCTATCATAAAAACAACCACAGGGCTGAGTACCGAAACTGGCCATGGGACATCTGCCCACAGCTCCAAGGAGCTAATTTGAACCAGGCCAAGCTGTATGGACTCAATAATTAAGAAAGAATGTACATGAAGTCAGTATATTAAGGGGTGAGAATGCATTTCAGGTCTAGAGAATTAAACCATTGTAATCAGAGAAGAAAAAAAAATGAAGTAAAATCCTTGCATAGACCTTGACTATTCCCTGGGCAGGACAAACCTGATGACTAGTTGTTGTTTACAACGATAAGGTCAGAGGAAAGGCCATTTCCTCTCAACAATTGTCAGAAAGGATTAAAACCTGCATTCAGGCTCGCTTTGAACTAGCAGGTACTCCGTTCCCCGATGGTATCAGGATCCATTCAGCGAGGTCTCCGGCAGCCTCCGGGGCATGTTTCCATAATGCCCCCATTGTGGAAGTATGCACAGCACCGCTTCCTGCAGTCACTCCATCTTTATGAAGCTTCACCCTTGTGGTCTGATACCCAGGGCAGGAAGCAATCCTGCAATCACTGTTTAATTAGTCATTTCCCAAGTCTGCCTCAGTTGAGAGCTGCTGCTGCTTGTCAGCTTCTAGAGAGGGAGGCTGGGAGTCAGAAACATCACTACCAGATTGTGAAAGGAAGGTTGCTCGCAGGGTTTGAGGTGCGTTATACCGCAGCTCTACAGGACACATTCTCCATTTCCACTTTTTTTTCCTGAGCAGAAGGATTTGAGCAGATGAAGGGGCCATTGCACCTTCTGCAAGTAAAGACAAAAGCTGATTTATAACAGAAGTGGCCTTACTTTTGTTGATTTATTGTTACGGGCTGGGCTTTGGTTGGCTTGGGTTTTGTTTTGGTTTATTTTTTCCTTGAGAAATAGCGTCTTTGATACAAAGCACATACTTTGTTCCAGGAATTCCAGTTGCATACTTTCCTTTGTGGAAGTCAGTATTGAGCCTGAGAGGCTGGATACATGCAGCCTCGGCTTTTCCAAGTGAGATCACTGGAAGAGGTACTTCTTACCACACAGTCACCAATTTGAAAAGAATGAGAGTTACATGGTATGAAAATATTTGTCTAGATAATGAGTGTTTGTGTGTGGATGAATGCTAAAGGAAAAAATATGTTTGTTGAAGCCCGACTGTTTTGAAAAACTGATTTCTCTGTTTAACAAAATTAACAAAGTATTTAAATAATGTCAAAAAGGCCTATTTTCACTTTTTTTAGGTACTGCACCTAGTTGAGAAAAGCTTTCCAAAGTAAAAAAAGTATATACAATTTATGTAAGAAGTTAGATGAAGCTATATAAAATAACTTTTTTCAGTTTAAAGACACTGAAATCAGAGGAACTTCTCTGATCAAAAGAAGACAGTGTTTTCAGAGTTTAATTTTGTAAGAAAGCGTGACCTAAAATGTGATACATTCTGGAATGGTTTTGAAATCTCAAAATTTCCCAGTAAAATGAGAACTTCTCTCTTTCTCTAGTCCCAGTTTTCTTTGTTGCAATGAAGTAACTGGAAAAGTTGTGTATGCAAAAAATTTCCCTGTGACAGTAGGACAACCCTGCTTTTGATAAGTGTGTTGTGAAGCAGGAAAAAGAAAATCAGAAGAAAAACCCCAGATCAGTGATCCCACTGAGAAATTTACATAAATTTCAAGAAACTGGTATTCTCAGAAGACACTGAAAACTGACTCCAGTGGGGAGTAGAACTGGTGAGGGAATCATGAATTATTATTGTTATCATATGAGAAGTTCCCACTCTCTCTGCAGATCTAGCATGTAACTTCTTATAATCTTGCTCAAATCACATCCTGTAATATGCTCTACAGGGCCAACGCACACAGCTTCCAGCAGCTCAGAGTGCAGACAGAAAAAAAAATCTATTTGCTACAAAAAATGGTACAAGTAAGTCCTCAGAAGGGTTTCCCCCCACTTCTTTTCCCCACTAAGGCTATACTAACCTTGGCAACAAAATCAAGAAGATATTGGGATGAGACAATTTCACCTGAGCATCCTCTCTCCTCAGCCACTCAAGGAGAGAAGTGGCATCTCCATGCTCCTTTCCTCTGATTCCATGACAGTTTCCCTTTCTGCAGTGATGCTTCTGGGACCACACTATGCTCCTGTGTAATGTGATCTCCCTCTTAAACTGAGGTTTCTTGCAAAGTGCCAAAGCACAGTAAGAAAAATGATTGTTAAGACTGACACGGATGAGAGAAGGTGCAGAAGAGAGCAGTGAGAGAGCTCAGGAACACCTGTGAGGTTATGGGCTCCATCCCCTCACCTGGGGGAACAAAGGCTCAGCATCCAGCACTGCCTAGCACCATCAGCCATCAATAAATTGCTCTTCTAAGAAAAGAACAGATGTGACAAAGATTGTTCCAGGGTCTGTAGCAGACCACAGCCAAAGCAGAAGAGTCTAAATGTGCTGGGCTGGGATGGCAAGGGAAGTCACAACTGGGTTCAATCTAGGAGGAATTATTCTCACACTCAATTCATCAATTTATGGGCAAGCAATTCCACAGGCAACGTTGACTTGATTAAACAGAGCCATAATGACAGTGAGTGTAGGGAAGCATCCAGCCAAGTATGCAAACTAGCCTTCTCAGCCTAGAATAAAAGCTTTCCAACCAACAATTTCATGCTTTTATCTATACGATCATTAATACAGATACCAAACAATGCTAGCTCAACGTGGTGTCAAAGGCTCTGACAACCTCTAATTGATAATAAATAATTCAATTTCTGTCCTAGTCCAAAACTGCTGAATCTTGGGACATGTTCCAAATAAATGATTAAAAAGAACTTTGAATGTAATTATATCTAACACACAATTGGGGATATTGCCCAGATGAAATTTACAGCAACTATTCAGAGCTACAAAATTTCAATGACACTGACAACTCCTCATGCCCACTAGAAAATGAAATGTTCTTTACCCAGGCAATGGCACAGAGTGCATTTTTTATCAACAGCTTTATGCCAGCAACTCACCCAGGCCAACAGTGCTTCCCACAGCAGTGCAGGCTTTTCCAAAAACACCAGAGAAAATTTGGGAACAGGGTTTTGACACAGCCAAATCTTCATTATTGTGTACAAGCAGAACTGGATCTTCTTTCTGATACAGCTGAGTCTTCCCCTCTCCCCAGACTGCTTACATTACAATTAGCAAAAGTTTCTTAAGAAATTAACACTCTTAGTTTTGGAAGGAAACTAGGGCGAGGTGTTTCAGCAAGGAAAGTGACTACCAGCACAGTCCTAAAGGGATGAATGCAGCATCTCAGAGGCACATCGATTGTTCTCAGTAATTCCCAAACTCCAAAGCCAGAAGGATCTCAGAACACTTACTGAAAACACAGGACACATACTTACAGAAACATCCTTATATAACATTTGACTCCTATTTTTCTCTCATATGTATAAATCCTTGCTGAATTTTTACTTTCTGAATCTGTAAAGAAGGGATGATATTCACTTTGAATTATTTGGATGCACATTTTTTTAAATGGTGATTTTTAATTTTCTTAGGAGAAAGGTGTATATAACTGACCTGAAGAGGTAGTGGCTCATAAGAACTTTGTAGGTTCATCATAGATTTTAAGTTATATAAAGTAAATTATATAAAAGTGCATATATATATGTATATGTATATATATATGTGTGTGTATATATACACATATATATATATGTAAATACAAAAAGGAGAGACACTAACAGAGTATTTAAATATCAGAAAAAACAAGGATATTTTCCTTAAGCAATCTCAGTTGCACACACAAACTAGACAAAGATCTCACCTGTCTTCAGAGCCTCGGTGAGGTGGTTGTTATTTTCTAAGATAATGGAACAGTGAAACCCAAGGACAAAATACTGCAATGTCAGAAATCACTCTGGAAGTTGCTGAGAGAACTGGATTGAGCTCTGTGACCCTGTAAGATTTCTACTACCAGGTCACAGGTATGGAATGTTTGTTCACAAAGCAATTTTTAATACTTTGTGGTTAAACCATACATCTATAGGAAATGTGTTCCTGGCATTTTGTTATGCAAAGTTCATTAAAATGGAGTTTGCAGCAGTTCATTCAGAAATTCCACACAGTCAAGTCCTTTTTGAAAGACCAGAAGCCAGTGGCAATAAAAGAGGATTCAAATTAATATTCTGATTTCTCATTGCACACCTGCAGGTTGGAAAGGGCATGGGATGTTACAACAGCTGTGTGCTTCCCCTCTAGAAAACCAGGCAACACATCCCTGCTGGCAGATTTTCCACTGAACACAAGGGACAGCACAGGAAGACTTGATCTAACATCTCTAATGTTAAAAAAAATTCTCTACTAAAAAGCCCATAAAAACGAAACAAGAAGGAAAAGCATTTCAGAGCTCCAGGAGGGGCCAGAAATGGGATAAGAGAGAAGTAGAAATACAGATGATGTATTAAAAAGATGTCATCACCTCTTTAATGTGTTTTGTCTTGTCAGCTGTTAACATCCATAGCTGCTCCATTTGCAGTGGTACAGGAGATGGGGAAAGGCTGAGCTTGGAGCAGCAGCTGTACTCTGAGGGCTGGGTAACTGGATCCAGCCTTCTCCAGCAGACACAGGGCGAGTGCTGCTGAGGTGAACTCAGTTTAATAGGTTGCTACTTACAGGCTTAGACCGATTTACAGGTGTTTGCCCTGAAATATGACCATCCATGTCACCACTGCTGATCCTCTCCCCTTCTGAAATACTCCCTCTTCAACAGGTAGCTATTTTTGGAGGAGAAACCCCACATACATACCAAAAAGCAGCAGTGCTCTCTAAATCCCCTTCCACAGGCAGGGCAGCCTGACTATCACACAGGAGACAAGTTGTCTTTGGTGTACAGCACAACACCAAACCCTCGGTTGCCTCTGTCATGGCAGGTGTCAGCCACCTGCAAGTGACAGTAATAACAGGGATGTCACAGGGAGAGCACACACAGACCTCCATCCTCCCCCTGGCAGCCTTGTACAAAACCTGTTGGCAATGCAAAGCCTGGGAAGCATAGCTGGCTGCTCCCACTGTGTCCAGGGGAACAGAGTTTTCTTCTTTGCTGAACACTTCCCTTTTGCCTGCTCTCTCTGGCTTCTGACCTCTTTTCTGCAACTGAGTTTCCATCCAGCCTGCAGCACAGTTTTGGATCCCAACAATCTGCTGGACACACACTCTGAGAGATTCAGTGGCCAGGGCACTGTGATGCTCTGGACCTGGTGAATCAGTTCCTATTCCCTCCACACACTGCTCCAACATTATGGTAATGATTTGCAGACACACATGAGGACAGAGTTCACAGTCTAAGTACACTAAACAAAAAAATTATCTTGGGATTGAATGTAAATTTACACAAGTAGATAACTTTTTTTGATAACCTTTTTTTCCCCTTAGGTAATATATCATATAGGTACTGACTGTGTTGCATACATCTGTCTCTTAGCTAAGCTTAGAGACTGCTGGGTACAGTTTCTAGGAATCCACCACTCACAGCAAAATGCAGCTTCTAGGAGCTCAAGTCCATGCCAAGTCTCACATACTGAGCATAAGATCTGGTATCCTTGCTGCTGTTCTCTGCCATACCCACAGAACCTGCATTTTAGCTATTTCTAAGCATAGCAACCTCTCTGTCACTTTGGAAATTTTATGTGGCAGATATTTTGGTTTTGCAGGGCATGCTGTGGGAGAGCTGCCCCGCAGGCACCACAGGTGAACCACAACCAAAACTGCTGCCAGAAGGAATAGCCTGGTGTTGGGGACCCCCTTGCCCATCATGTGGCCCAACACAGCTGCCAAGTGGGAGATACACAAACCTATCTCAGAGCCCAAAAAATGCCAATCAGGATCTCAGTGTATTCCACAACTTAAAGAATCAGATGCATAGACACAGGAGCCCAACTTTTTGCCCTGAAAAAAATGCCAGAAAGCTGCTAGAAATTTTCACAGACTTTCTAAGCAGAAACCAAGCAGGAAGCCAAAATATACAAGTTAGATACAGGGATAAAACTGGATGAAAGTCCGCAGTGAACCTGAGTTTCATATCTAAACTAGCAGGGAAAATTAATCTCTGTGCTGCTGTAAAACAGTCACATTGGAGCTCCCAGCACTGCAGGAACAATTCTGTCTCAGATTCCCCACTTCTTTTCAGCACTACAGAACAAATACCTCCAGCAAAAGTTGATGGTGACTATAAGTGATGAGGGTGCAGGGATCCCATTCCTTGTAAGAGGGACCCCCCACATGCTTCACCTCTATCTCTCCTATTCTTGGTCCTAAAAGTACCATAATATCTTGAGGTATCTAAGTGTGTGCCAAGAGACTGAGATTGCCCTTCAGTTTCTGTGGATGCCACTGCTCTCCAAATCTTTTCCTTGGGATAGAGAATTGCATATGTGCATTTATACCCTTTCAGTTTTCCCAATGGCTTCCTCTTTCCATTCCAATACAATTTTTTCCTTTTTTCCAATACATCCTTCTTCTGTTGTTCCTCTGCTATGTAAGCAGTTCTCTGTCTATTCTTGCCTTTCTTTTTTCTTTTTTTTTCCTTTTTTTTTTTTCTCTAGCTCTGCACACAGCTACTTGCTAGTTACTCAGAATCCCAATAATTTAGGTCAAAAAGCCCAGTGAATCTGATGTGGTTTGTTTCACATAAAAAGAGTGAAATTGAAAACCACCTTATTCTTCTCAACTGAAATGCTGCATCCCTATTAATTCAGGTGTATAAATAACACTCTCTAATGCTGCATCAAGGGCTCTGCTGTGTGATTAAACCTGCCTCCCTGACCTGTAATTAGAAACTTTGGTTTTGAAAGGCAGTTTGCAGAGAGAAAGGGAGAAAGAAAGAAAGAAAGAAAGAAACCAGCTCTCAGACCCAACAATTTTGTTCTTAATAAATTATTCAGAGTTTTTGAAAGTTGAGCTGGATTTCCATCTGCTAGCATTAAAAACCCAAAGGGAAGAAGACCTGGCGGATTCTCACAGCAGAACACAACAGCACAGAGCATGGGGCTGGAAACCAAAACCCAGCTGAGAAGTTCACTGTGTCCTCTGCCTGTCCCTGTCCAGTTCACCTGCTGTGCCTGTGCAGAGACTTCCAGCAAGTCCCACAGTAATGCAGAGTGACCCTCCACCAGAGTCCCACTGAGCTAGTCTTGCATTTGGGACATAACACTAGAAGAAAACCCCCAAATTTCATTCATGTTTTACAAATGTCAGTGGAATCAGGCAACGAACATGCAAAATAGTGATGGTCATGAGTACAGAAACAACACAGACACCAGATTGCATGGTTGTACACCAGTCATATGTAGCCTTTTCAAGACAAGTAATTTAAAGATGAATTATAAATGATTGAACTGATTTTTCACTCCAGGGGCAGTCAGACAGTGCAGGCCATTGTACTGTTAGAGATGCTAATCACTGTTGGTTGCATCCCCAAGGTACACCTGCTGTTATAAGGTGAACTTCTCACTTG
Source organism: Hylia prasina (assembly GCA_013397195.1). NCBI lineage: Eukaryota > Metazoa > Chordata > Aves > Passeriformes > Sylviidae > Hylia > Hylia prasina. Next base: position 63,360 of record VYXD01001868.1, on the reverse strand, counting down.
GAAGTGGGGAGATAGTAAATATCTTTTTCCCCTGGAAATAGTAAAAAAATTACTATTCATTCAGCCAAATGTTGACTCATTTTAACATTAAAAAAACAACAACAAACCAAACACAACACACAAATAAAACATTCAAAATTTTGCAGAGGATGTCAGTAAGCTTTCCTCTTTCCACAAACTGGGGATAGAACAACTTTTGAGCTCTGGATAACACAGGTGATGAACCAGCCCTGGGATGAGAGGTCTCTGGCCTTGGGTATTTGGCAGCTGTTTCCAGAGCTCTGCTTGACTTCAGATCAGAGAGATTTTGTGATGGATTCCTCCTCTGGTTACACCTATAATCTTTGTGTTGAGGGTGTGACTGACATCAGTTTCAGTCTTTATGTTTTCAGGCTCAAGTTTGCAAGGCCTCACACCAGGGGAATCAAGAGTCTGATAATTTTTGCATAACTGTTTTTCTCTAGGAACTTTACTTTAGGTTGATCCAAAGTTTCAGGGCAGCCTTATGAATTGAGACATCAGCTTTAAGGAGACTTAAGTAAGAGTGGGAAAACCTGAGTTTCACATCTCAAAGACCCTTTGGTCAAAATACCAGACCTCACTGAATTCTCCAATACTTTATATCTTCTACTGTTTGGGGTTTTTTTTAGATGCACAACTTTAACAAAAAGAACAGGCTGAATCTACCCAAATAATAAATTCTCACTGGTGGAAATGTCTCCATTCCAGTCTGCCTACATTTGTAAATATATAAGGTACAGAGCCATTGGGGACCACAGACTTGGTACGGATCCATGAAACAAAAGAGTCCTTCAAATTCAGTAACAACAAGTTTAAGTAATTTTTTGTGTTTGCAGTGTGGTACAGTCCAAGTTTATCACAGAGCTGCCAGAACATAAATCTGATACAAACTACTTTGGATTAGATAGCACAGCAGAAAGAGCTTTACTAGGGTACTGTGACAAGTTTTATGAACTTTTTAAAGAAACAGGACTTGGAAATATTAGCACTGTTGTTATTGTCTTGAGGGCTTGAATACTCAGCACTAAGAAGGGAAGAAGAAAAAAGCTAACAAATTCAGAAAAAAAGAGCAATACTTGAAACTTGTATTAAGACACATCTGTTCTTCAACTGGAATTTTATGTCAGTTGTACTTAAAGCTGAGTCCTGTGAATCCAGCATGCTCTGCCTTCCTTGGATGCAACGAGGGTCTCCTCCTGCCATTTTTACAAATCCTCAGTGAGTACTGTGTCACTTCTCTACACTTGCCTTTGAGAGTCTCTCTCATCTTTTAACATTGGTATGCAAGTACATAAGCCAAAAGAGTTAAAAAGAACTAGGAATATGTCAACTTCCAGGGAGTACCTGTCTCTGCATGGTAACTTGAGGCACAGGGAGCCCCTGAGATGTACCAGCTGTGCACCAGCACAGAGGGGAGCAGCCAGACAGCAGTTGCAGCTCTCTGCAGGGACCACATTCAGGGTGAGTGACTTGAGTGGCTCTCCTCAGAGCTCTGTCCAGCCCTGGACTCCACGCTGGCCTGCTTGAGTTACCAACCAGTTTCTCTGGTTTCCAGCAACTCATCCATGGCCCGAACCAGCCCACATGGCTTGAAACCTCCTTTCCCATCGGCTGCCACAGCCCCCCTCACTCTCCACAGCCATCAGCAGAGCTGCTCAGGGCGAGGTGGCTGCCTGCCCTCTATTTCTCATTTTGTGTGGGCAGTTCACTATCTACAGCCATTTCTTTGAAGATTTTGCTCTCCCTTACAGGGATTTGTTCCATAAGCCCCACAAACCCTGCACAAATGCCTCACATGCCACCTTCCCAAGCTTCTCAGCTCCTCTGGCAATGTCTGGTGCACGTGCATGCCCTCAAGCAGGCTGTGTATGTGTTGCCCGTGATCGCAGCTTTTTCCTCTTCAGGAATCCCTTATTCTCTCTTTCAATAGCATTTTAATGCCCCATCTACCTCCATTCCCTGAGTAAATGGGTTCTCTAAATGTTACTGTCAGGGTTCCTGTGCATGCTTACACTATTGCTCTAGCAGGGCACCCTCAACTCCCTCACATCAGGGTTTCTTTTTCCTTCTAACCTCAGATCTCGATTCTCCTCTAATTCTGCAGAGGTTTTGTACAAGCCCTGGTACGTTTATCTGGTGACAGATCTTCTGTGTGCTCACATAACTTTTCTAGAGCAATAGACAGAGATGAGATAAAGGTATTAGTATGCGAGAGCTATCACCCAGCTTCTTCACACCTTCAAGTGCATTGGTATCTACATCACTGCTGTTTAACAATTCCCTCTTTTTGATTTCCTAGTATTTCCACTAATTAGTGGTGTTGTCTCTCACAGTAATAATAAGAAAGTCGCTGAAATTTTTGTAGTTGATCAGACGAAGCATTTAGAACTCATCCTATACCATGAAGTCAGAGAGAAACAATGACCAGATGAGCGCACAGCCTCACAAGTTTAGCCTTAGACATAACGAAAATCAAAGGGAAACTTTCATCATTCAAATATAGAGCTGAATCACAGTGGAATAACGTTCAGTTGGTCTTGGGAAAAAGAGGGTTTATGTGAGGTTTTCTTGGTGACATCCCAAGTGATTTCCAAGTCTCAGAATAAAAGGAAAGATGGATCTGATGGTTTGTATCCTTCCCAACCTCCGGGCTGAAATATGATACTACACTGAAAAATAACTCTCAAAAGAAACCAAAACAAACAAACAAACAAACAAACAAACAAACAAAAAGAGAGAGAGAGAGAGAGAGAGAGAGAGGAATTGTTCAGCATCTTTTAAACTCCAGTGACTCTGAAGAACACCTTCCCTGTTCCTCAGTACAAATGTTTTTCTAGCTTTCAGAATGCTGCGACAGTTCTAAAAATCAAGCTGGCTTTCTAAGCATCAACAGAGGTGCCATTTCTACACTGCAGCTTTGAAAATATGATTAAATCCTGAAGCACAATGCTGTGCTCCATGGGACATATCTGACCCACACGCTGCCTTTTCAACTCTCTGCTTTTCTAAATCATGTACATTATGAGTGAATAGGAAGAAAACGTGTAAACAAGAACAGAAAAGGTCGTTGCGAGTTCATTAATTCTGATCACTTAATAAGCTGTAAATTGAAGTGCATGAATTCCATTCTCTTGAACACCAGGATAAATTTGAAGAATCTCTATTGACTTAATTTACGCTGATATGCATTAGAATAGTTTCTGGCACAATCAGAATCAAAATAATTATTACAGTAACATTCAGGACCAGAAGGCAACCAGTTCCCATTTAGTAAATAAATGAGGAACAGACTTACAAAAGTAAAAATTCACCAATTAAAAAAAAATCCCCTTAATTATTTTTAAAGGTGCTGCACGACTATGACCATGAAATTTAGGCCTGCAGGACTGGCCCTAAGAAGCAGAGTGACATTTTGCACCCAACTAATGAGAACACTGTGTTGTGCAAAAGAGCTTCTACTGTCCTCTGTACTCACTTTTCACAGAAGACAAAGGTGAACTGTATAGAAGGAGACAGAACTGTTTGAATAACTTTGTCAAGCCAAAAATCAGAGTAGTACTGATACATTTCAGAGCTTTTTGCTTGCAGGTCCCCTCAGAGGTCATGAGGACTCCAGGAGGATATCTTCCTATGCTAAGACAAACATTGTTTTGGAATTCTTTACTCCGTGGTTAGGATGCTGTCCAAGAAATCTTACACTAGCTTTCTTGGAAAATAAAGCATTTGGCCACTTCTAGGGACTAAAAGGCATCCTCAGTACCTTCCTGAATACCTTAAGTATCTAAAATAATGACAAATAAAAGCATCATGGTGGGAGAAACAAGCTGAGAAAAGTTTTTTAAAAAAAGTTTAAAATAAATCTCTGGGGCTGCTTGGTTGCAACATCACAAAGTTTCCTCTGTCTTCTGCTGCTGGTGGTTTGTCTGCAAGAAAGTCCCAAGAAGGCAGATCTGAAGCGATGCCCTTGAAACCTGCGAGTGTGACTGCCCGGGAATGATCCAGCGACGTGTCCAGCGAGCTCCTCCTGCCGGCTGCTCTCCCAGCATCCGGGCTCGTGCCGATAGACCTGAATTTCGCTTCGGCTTTGCAGGTAGATGGAGGCAAAGCTAATACCACATCTTCCTTCTTGTCGTAGCAATAATGTCTCTCATATCCCTGCCCATCCTCTTCAGGAGTCTCAGACACACGGAAGTGCTGTGGTCCATGCCAGGACCTGGGCAGAGCAGCAGCTGCAGAGGAGCTTGGGGAGCCTGAGGAGCAAAGGTGAGCAGGGCTGGCAGCAAGGACAACAGGGACCTCGGGTAAAGGGGCACACAGACACAGTGACCAAGCAAGAAGAGCAGAGCAGGTGTGGTGACAGTGACCACACATAGCCAGGAGATGGGTGAGCCCACAGGGAGGTGCCAGGTCTGAAGCCAAGCCAGGAAGTCAAGTCAGAATCAACCACAGCCAGGTCCACAGTCAGGTACAAACACCCTTAGAGCCCACCCCAAATGAGGACTGAGGACAAGGGAAGCTCTGTGCCATGGCTCCCAATGGAACTGGGGAGGCCCCAGCTGGCTTCTCCCAGCTCTTTGGCAGACAGCTCTTCTCACTCTGAGCCCAGATTACATTCCACTGTATCATGACAGACCTTGGACACAGGCAGCCAAACCTGTAGGACAGGGGTAGGAGGCTGCACAATCAGCTGGTGCATTCAGGGCCCTGTCAACATACTGCCCAGCACAGCCAGGGGAGAACATAAAAATTATTCCAAGTGCAGACAAAGGAACCTGGGTTCAAATATGCCATACAGGCTAGCAGTGTGCAAGACTGAATCTAAACTTCAGCTGTTTCAGGGTCTGGGAAGGAATTACCTTTGCAGGGCACTGCATGTGTGCTCATGTTCTGCCAGTCTGTTGGGAAACCCATCTTTCTAGGCCAAAATAAAGAAAACTGCCACTGAGATGTAATTGTAAAGCCTTTACACATTTTTAGCTTATAACTTAAACCAGAAAAAATGCAAATGTAAACGAATCTTGGTTTCCATGAAAAAAGCCACCCACACCATATATTCCTCTGTGACATTTCAGTTGCTCAGCTCTTTGGTCAAACTATGTCCCAAAAGAAGAACACTCACAAGACATACTGGTACCCATTTCCTACCTCCTCACAGGTGACATCTGCCATGGCCCTGCACTGGCAGGTCTTGTAGGTATCTGCATCAGTCCAAACTCCCAACCCTGCCTGCGTGGAGAGGTGAAACTTCCTGAGGCCACAAAACCCAAGTGGCAGGTAACAACTGTCTTCAAAAAGGGAACTTGTTGAATCAATAAGGAAAGACTAACCCTTTGGAAAAGGGCGTCTGTGATTATCTTATTGAGTTACACTGGGAAAAATCAAAGGCAGGGAGGGGAAGGAAAAAAACCTGAGGTGAGCATCCCAAAAGTGTTCCCAGCTGCACTGACACTGATTCACTGCTTAGATAAAGCCAGTCTGCCCTGCAAAGTTTACATGGATACAGTAGAGAGCAATGGTCTACTGAAAAACCCCCATATTTTATCAATATTGATTTTAAACCCCTCCAAATTATGTAAAATATTTTTAGAAAAAGACACATTTATGAAGAGGAATCCATAATTTTGGTGAGGTGGCCAAGGATATATTGTGTCTCCATCCATACAGAGCACTGAAACTATACTGGAATGTTACTAAATGTGGCTTCTCTGCCAAGTAATTGTATTCTTGTACTTTACATTTCCAGTGTGAAAACTCTAATGAAACATTTTAAACCAAAGCGGTTTCCTTGGAGCTGCCTTTGACCTTCTTTTCCTTTTCTCTCAGCCAAATTTCCCTGCCAGGATGAATTCAGACCTAATGTCTGCTCCTCCCACCAGGCTTTTGGATATGTGACAATATCCTAGTCACTGGGAACTGTGCCTGCTGGTGTCCATTGTCTTGTGTCCAGTTTGGGAGAGGGCTTTTAAGGAAAAGCCCAGAATTAAATTTATGAAGAGTCCAATGATTTACAGGAATGACCAACCCTGTAGCTACTTTCTGCACACATCCACCAAGAACTTGTGAGTCCTTACTAACTAACTCACAAGGCATAGGAATGGTTCAGGGTCCAAAAAAAAGCTTTTGAAAGTTTAAAAACCAAAACAAATAAACAAAAACAAACTTAAAATGAGGGTCCAATCTAAAAATACTACAAGCCTGTGCATCAGCTAGAGGTGTGGTAGTGGGACTGCCTACCAAGCTGCTGTGTAGAGCCTGTTACATTCCTGACAGGCACCAAAAGGGGTTGCACACAGCCCAGACACAGCTGCTGGCTGTGCTCTGTGGAATGCATCTGTCCCAGCAGTTTGGTGATGGGCACAGCACAGACATGCAGCCTGAGCACAGCCAAGGCACTGCACCATGACACCGAGGTCCCAGTGCAGTGACAATGAAGGGTGTGAGAAAGGTGCTGCTCAGCATGGAAATGCCAGCTGCATTGCCCAGGTGAAAGGGGAGTGGGTCTGTGGGACAGGGGACACAGAGCAGCAGCCAGGTGTAGCAAAGGATGGCTAATGCAAGGCCCTGGATAATCCACCAATGCTGCTGATGGTATGGTTGGACACTACCAGAAGGAAATCACATTATATGCCTTACTTACAATCAGTCCAAATCTGTAGAAACATATGTATCATCTGTGTCTCACTTTGTGTGCTGTCATCTATACTGCCTGCCCTATATAGTTTTGGTACATGAACAAATGCATACTTTGGGAGAAAGTAAAACTGCTTTCTCTGTTAAATCTCCTGTAATCACACCACAAGCCAAAAAACTTTTGCAGATATCTATCCAATTCCCACACTGAATCAGTATGTTGCTTGACAAACGTTTTCATTTGAAGACCAAGTACTTGCTAGGAATTCATAACTAGGCTTGAACCCTTTGTCTATAAACTTTAACTTTTCTTCTTCAGTCCCCTGTCCCCCCTTCCATCAGTGTTCTGCAATTTGCCAACCTCCTTTATGTCTCAGTTATGTCTGCACAATGTGAGGCAGGCAGACCCATGTGCCCACAAACAGAAAAGCTCCTCCAGCTCACAATAACTCAGCAGGCTCCTGCGATTTTCAGAGCCTGCACTACTGTGTGCCCATATCTGCTGTCAAATTACTGCCTGGACACAGGCTCCACAGCTAACCTCAGCCTTACCCCAAACATGAAATCACCTCTGGGCCCTCAGGAACATTGATCTTGTCCTGCAGGTCTTCCTATACAAAGTGGTATAAACCTGACTCCTAGGGAATAAAGAACAAGCTCACCCCTCCAAAGATGTGTTATGATTTTATGGCCCCTTTCTGCAACCTACTGAGTGGATGTGCTCCATATCATGCATTTAAAACACATCAACACAGATTTGAAGGGTGTACAGTTCTCCTGAGGTTTCTAAAGGAAAATAAAGATGAAAGCCATAAAAAACAACCCTTCACACACAGCAGAGGTTGAGAAGTAAAATTTAAACATAAGTTCATATTTCCCCTTAGTGTAAGTTCTGGCAGCCCCAAGACTGTTCTAACTTGTAGTTGCTTGTCATGGCTGTAACATCACAGCAGTGAAGAAAAATCCTGAGTGCATTTACTCCAACCTTAGCTGCCTTCCCTTGACACCCTTACCTTGCCCTATTCTATCTGAGGCTGTGAAAAGACAATGATAATAATAGGAAGCTGCTCCTAGAGTTCCTGCAAAGGAGACAGTTATTTTCATGTCCTGCCTCATTGCAAATACCTGTACAGAGGAAAGATGACATGCACAGATCACAAACAAACCTGTCATGGAGGCAAGTCAGGATGTTATTGACTGTAATTGCTGTTGTCTGTCTCGACCTTCTCCTCGAGGTGTCTCCACCTCCCATTACAATGTCACAGCTAAAGGAGTTCCCTGGTGGTCTGCAAAGAAACAAAACAGCAAATGGCAAGAGAGAACTGACATTGTTTATATCACATTAAAATGAATTCTAAATCAACAATTCAGAGAAAGTGACGTTGCATAAAAGTAGACTAAAAGAGATTTTACTGACAGAGAGTGCTAACAGCAGTATTTTGTATATATAAAGCATTCTGTACCCCAAATCCTCAAGATGTTACAAAGAAGGAGAAAACACTACCTTTCTTCAGTGTTTTGCAGAAAAAGTGAGGCATAGGCATTCACAGGGCTTTGCAGAGTAACTGAAAATTTCCCACCAGAATGAAGAACAGAATCCAGGCTTTTTAATCCATTAGTCAATTATGTGCATTATTTTAAAGCAGCCCTTGGATTTAGTCATTTTAGTGTAGGTTGGGTAAAAAGGAGCAGTAAAGCAGAAATATACATGTGTTCTACATCTTAAACCAATTCTTTCCTCCTGGAATGGCAATAAGGATACCCTGCAGCCCAAGTTTTTCTATGCAGCCATAAAACCTTCATCCTTTTGAGTGTGCTGGTAGGCAGGATAGCCCTCAATCCATATTCTACACCCAGCGCATGCTGCAGGAGGGACAGATAACAAAAGCTGTCACAGAACTCCATCGGGGAAGTCCTTTTGGGTTCCATTTCCATCAGGTCATAAAAGGAACAGCCTGGACCCACATGCTGGGCTCTGCTTAAGGCTGCTCCAAGCTGCAGCTCCTCATTTGCAAAAGAAATGACCCATTCATTTCCCTCCAACCTCTGCAGATACTTAAGACTGCTGACTCATCTGCCGATGGCTCCCACCACTATGAGCCAGCATCCTCAAACAGGTGCTCCCCTGACAAACCCCTCCACCTTCCCAGGCAAGCTGAACTAAGACAGCTTCAAGAATGCTGAATCAAGGCTCCCAGGAGGCTATTCGTGCATGGGCTGGGAATGTTCAGCCCCCAAAGCATTTATTTCCTGTTCAGAAAAGCAGAGGCCATATATTAAAAGGAGGAAAGGATGAGAAGGTGTAAATTTTGTCAAGTGAAGTTAAAACATGTAAGTGCACACTCGCTTGTATGAGTATGCACTTGACAACACAGATTTCTTCCCTGCAACTAGTGACAGCCACACCTGCTAGTGTGTGGTGGCTTGAGCAGGTCCTGAAGCTCCTCTAGACAACGAAGTGACTTGTGCCTGGGAGTTCTCACTTCTGCAGTAGACTTCCAGACTCGGCTTCATGACCGGAGATGAAAGGTGACAATGCTACTTCAGCAGAGGAATCCCTGTGCTTGTATTGCATCCCAGGAAAAAGACACATCTCTTCAGACTCACCCATTTACCTTGGCATTCGCAGCCTTATTACAAAGAGTATCACAATACATATATTGACTTTTGTTCTTAACAGCCCCATTCCAGAGAGATTACTCCATTCCACAGCTAAGGATACAAAGGCATTCTGGCTGAACTGGGAATTCAGTGCTGGTTTCAAGTTCAAATTCAGAGTCCTGCTCACTGGACTAAGCTCTGGACAGCATTTTTCTGCTTGGTAGAGAAGTGTGCGTTTACAGGTCTGAAAGAATACTGAGGTCCTCAGATGGAGTCACAGATATATGCATCACAGACTAATATCTTTGTTAATAAAAGTAGCATAAAAACCAAGCAAGATAGGTCAGCTCTTCTGTTGGCCCCCAAAGAACACTCAATTATTAGAGTGAGCATAACTATCTTTAATAAGTAAGTTGTTTTGGAAGCTGAACTGTTTGTTCCGAATGCCACATAAACAGCTCCTGCTACTGGCAGAAGAGGCCTGTGAATCAGAGCCCAAAGTCTGATGCAAGAGAAATTTGGACTTCTCAAGCTGATTTCCCCAGCAGAGAACAACCCTATTAGTTTGAGAAAGTCCCCTGCCTGCTTTCTCTCTGAGTAATTAAGAGTGAAATCCTCCTCTCAGTGACCCCAATGCTCTCAGCCTAGGCTGATTTACACATGAAAGGAACCCTCTGAGGGGCTTTCTCTCTTTCACATTCACAACCAGGCAGGACCTATAAATAAAACCCTTCTGAAAACAGGAGCTTTCAAAAAGGTCTGTGTATGTGCACAAACGTGTATGAGAGAAAGGGAATGGCTGCGTGCACTCGAGGCTGTGTGTTTGCATGCGTATGTGAGGCGTGGGTGAGAAGAATGTGCATTCACACCCCAGCCCTCATGCAAACCAGTGTACTCAGAAAAGCATCTGCATGGATGCGGGATCGTGCACAGGCGCTGGGGGCTCTTACAGCAGCCAGAGGGCACGTCCAGGCTGGTTTCCAGCCAGCACAATTCCAGGGGTTCACCCCAGTCAGCTGAGTCATTCCAGAGTTACACATGGAAAACGAGAGCAGACTCAGACCCAGTTGTGCATATGAGCCCAAGCTGGTGATGCACTTTCCCTCCACAAAGCAGTGAAGTACTGGCAGGACAAACACCAGTGGTTTCACTGCTTTGGCTTTAACGTGGGAGGTAACACAGAATCAGGGCTCAGGGTGTGTGTTCATATGGTTTTGACAGAAAATTAGATTTTTAAACGGTCACATCTTCTCAGGTATCCAGGAGAGAGTGAATAGTGTTGCATTTTCCAGAGTTGTCATTGTTCAAAAGTATATTTTAGTCTTCTGGAACATTAAACCCCTCAAAGTTTGAAAAATAAATGGCAAGACAGATGACCCGAAAATGAAGGTCAGGAATTCCAAAGGACTACACCTTTACAGTAGTTATAAACACAGAAATGCCTAGATATGCATCTGAACTGTCCCTCCCCCACTGTCCTGTTCATCCATGTGGCTATGAAGTCAGGCCAGGATATCTCCCCTTCCATGAGGCCTACGGAGGACCCTACAGAACTTCCAGGAAACTTGGCCTTTAGTGTGACCCTGCCCTAATACAAAACAGGTGACATGGAGCTCGGAGCCAAGCCAGGACAGACCACAGCGTTTCACAAAGCGGGTTCTGCTCTGTGGCTCTTTGCCCCTGTAAGAGGTGTCTTCTTAAAACCTGGCTACGACGTGATAATTTCAGAACTGCAAATTATTCTAATCCACCACTCCTGACTAGCTGAATCATTTGCTTTACTGAATCTGTGCCTATGCCATTTGCTAATGGCAGCAATCGGGATGTAGGTGTGTTAGAACCACTGCAGCTGCTCTACTGCTTGGTGGGGGACTCCAGGGTGTGAAAGGGGGGCAGGAGGTGCTGCACCCTGCACCCTTCCGACTTCATCACTGCTAATCGCAGTGATCCTCTTGGATCTCTCCCCCCCGCCCCGTCCCCCATCCCCAATTCTTATGCAAACATTTAGAAGAAGTAGGCAGAAAAAAAAGGCACAAAACAGGAGACATAAAGAGTGCAAAGCCTCACAGGAGCACACAAAGCACAAAATGTCTCTTCTGCTCGTTCAAAAGACTCTTCTCAGCTCCTTGCACTAGGCAGGAGTGTGTGAGCAGAGATTCAGAGCTCCCCTCCCACTGAGCTCGCAGCTAAAGCCCTCCCCCAGTTCCCAGGGTCTTCAAATGAAGATTTGCATAGTAGTTCCAGATCATTCCCGAGAAGGGACAATGGCTCTCTCACCGCCCTCTTCCCCCCATCCCTCCCTCCCAAAGCTGATAAAGCCCTGGTGAAAAGGGGAACAAAGGATTTATAGATGTCAGAATATTGATTTCTGCCGTTCCAGGACTACAGGGAGAAGATGAAGAAAACTTTTGCCCCCAGAAACTGTGCGAAGTTTGAGACACAGACGCTATCTCTGCAGCACGAACTCAGCGTTTGTTAAGACTGTATCTGATGGAGGCAGTATTGCTATTCGAGAGGGATGAGCAGGGCCCTAAAAACGCGAAAATGCAGGGGGATGAGATTACAGCCTGCAATGCCAGAGAACGGATTTGTTGTTCCCAGACCCGGGGAGCGGAGAGGCACTTCCAGTGAAGGCAGTTTGCCACCAGGCGGGCCGGACCGGCATTGCTCCGAGCGCCGGCGGTACCTCCCTCCCGGCTCGTCGTGACTCACGCTGGTATCCTGCCCCCTGTCCGCCACCCACCGCTGCAGCTGGGAAAAGTAACAGGAAGGTGGAAGGCGAGTCTTTGGCAAGTGGCCTTTGATTCAGAATCAGACTGGAATGGAGGTTCTCAAAACTCATTAAATTTAGGGCCGTTACCTGAAAGCCAAGGCTTTCTGCTCCCACAAGCATTTCTGTGCACGGTCCATGTAAACCCAAGCTTGCTTTTGCACTACAAACATTCCTTTTCACTGCATTGCCTCTACTGAACTCCACTCACTGGAGTCTACACTGCAATCGTTCAAATCGTGCAAAGCAGAACAGGGACATGATCCACAGTGTCACATCACTGCTGCACACCCAGCAGGAGCCTGGTGCGGGGCAGCCAAGGGAGGTGAGAGGAGTGCTGGCCTGACCTCCCCCTGTCCCACCACTGCTGAAACAGCTTTCTCTCACTGACTGGCTAATTCCACTCTACATACATACATACTTTTTTTTTTCCTTTCCTCTCCCTTTTCAGAGCTAACTCTGTAGCATTTCTGCACTCAGAAAGTTGTGGGATGATGGATCTTTTGTAGAAATGTACCTGATGAAAGTTCCTCAGAATGCAGGATTTAGGCCTGGATTTTTAAGGGGGATAAGCTATTTTCTAAATCAAGCTCTATGCCCTCAGATAGGTCAGCTGGGGGAAAACCCACCTGAAACCCTTTCTGCAAGGCACAGTAGTGAGTACAAGAGGGGATTCCCATGCCATGGGCCAATAATTCCAACAGAGATACAGAGCCAGAGCTGACTGTTCCCTCATTTTCCACACACTTTTGTAAAAACACGTGTTGTCAGGAGGACTGCAATCATCACAGTGATAATAACCATCACATATTGTAGAGTTAAACACATTTCATACAACTACATCAAAACATTATTCACAATACTCCTAAAATATCTAGGTTTCTTTCAATACCTGCCTGTCTTCCCTCAGCTAGAAGAAATTATTCTTATGGAATCTTTTGTGTCTCGCAGCAGTCACTCCTAATTTACATTTGAAGATGTGAATCAGACCCACTAGACTCCTGATACACTGCAAGCAGAGATTAATCACAGCTGTTGGGATGATGAAGCCAAAGACAGACCCATTTTAAATCAGTGTAACTCAGTGTAAATAACCTGCTGCCATACACAGGTTCAGGACAAACTGAAACCCCATTTTCAGTTGATTGCCACAAGCTCCTTGGAGTGACACAAGGTGCACTTGGGTCAGCTGTGCTAAGAGTTGCCACTACTCTCCAAAGAGCATTTTCCAGACTGTCAGAGGAGTAAAGGTATCAGGGAGAACTTGGGACAAGCTAAACCTTGGTTGCTCTCACCTCCTGCTGAACACTTGCATGTTGTGTATTGAGGCTGCAGCAGCAGCACAACTCACAAATCTGTTTCATTTTTGAGAGATTTTTTTTCCTCATCCTAGGCAGATGTTTGGTTGTTTTACTGATTCTTTGTTTTCTCTCATTGGTAAATATTAGGTCTGTTGCTTACTTAAAGTCCTTTTTGCTACAAACAAGAGTAGTTTTGTTTACATAGCTCCCACTACAAACTTGCTTTAAGATACAGAACTTAATCTTAGTTTCATCACTGAAATATTGTACCAAATAATTCTCAGATCTTCTGTTTTTCCCCCCAAAAAACACATGCAAATTCCTTTTAAATAAACCTCTGTGGAAAGGCAAAATCTACCTCCAAAGTGGATTTAGCAGAGCAGGTGTGTGCACATGGCAAGCCCCAGTGGTTTGAGGGCTGTTTTGTACAAATGCATCACGTCCATGATGATAGAGCACTTCTGCAGATACACACAGTACCACCTGGGAATAACTTCTTTCTGTACGGAAGCAAAGCTGTCCTTAAAATTATTTATTAAATAAAATAATACAAAAGCAAAGTACTGGGAGAGGTAACTGTAATTTAAAAAAAAAAAAAAAAAAAAAAAAAAAAAAAAAAAAAGAAACCAAAGTACTTCTAACAGTTTACAGTGCCCAGATAAAGTAAATAACTGAGCAATATTTTTATGCCAAGGTGTGTTTCACAACAGCCTTCCAAGGTTCTGGCCATCTTACCATTGCTTTATGCTACACAGTAAATTGGACACAAGCCTTGCTCCGAGTGAAAATGGGTAAAGAAATCTTGGTCCCCAGCAGCAAACACATCTCCCCACCATCTTACAGCCATGCCATACTGCTTGCCTTGGTCTTGGCACCAGAGAAGTGACCAATTCCATGGGACCAAGGTATGCACATGACCAACAATCCTCCTCCTTCCAACAACAACCTTGTTTGGAGTAAAACACAATTCCTTCATGTCATTCCTCTCAGACCAGCCCCTACCACGGTTCTTCCCAAAAGCTCAGTTTCTTTCCTTTTTCACTGTTACGGTTTCTACAGGCACCACGGGAATCCTCTCATTTTGCTGTGGGGTTTAAGTGCTGAAAAATGTACTGCCCACCTACACAGCCTCTGCCAAAAGTCAAACAGCCAACCATCAGGCTCCAATAAAGAACTAAAAGAGAAACTAGATATTTGTAATTTTTTTTTTTTCTGGAGATCTTTTGTTCATTCAAGTGATGTTATTATTTCAGTAGAATCATCCCAGGAACCCATGTAATTAAAAAAATTAGTGGTAAGAGAACTGCACCATTTGAGGGGCCCTTTGATCCCCTCATGCCTGATCCCCTCAGAACTCTCCCTGACCCCACAGCCCCAGGCCCTTTCTCTCTCTTAACTAATTATCACTCTCTACCTGACAGGAGCTTGTAGGCAGGTGCGGATCGGTCTCTTTTCTCAGGCAATACCAACAGGACAAGAGGAAATTACCTCCAGCTGCACCAGCGGAGGTTAAGGTTGGACATCAGGAGTAATTTCTCCACAGAAAGTGCGATCAGATATTGGAATGGGAGGATCAGATACTGGAATTCCACCTGCTCAGGGAGGGGCTGGAATCACCGTCCGTGGAGGTGCTTAAGGGAAGACTGGGATGGCACTGAGTGCCATGGTCTGGCTGACACGGTAATGTTCGGTCACAGGAGGGACACGATGCTCTCCGAGGTCACCTCCAACCAAAGCCACCGGTGTCTCTGTCACCGCCCCCAGGACGAGTTCCCCCAGCCCCGGCCGGGCTCGCTCCACCCTCAGCACCGAGATGGCGCCGGGCCGCCCCTCAGCCCACACCGCGCGTGACGTCACTGCCCCGCCCCTCCCGCGCAGGGCGCGTGCGCGCGTGCGGCCCCGCTCAAGGTCAGCGCGGCCGCTGCCGCCCTCGGTTCCGCCCGGCGCGGTTCCGGTTCCGGTCCGGGGCTGCGGACAGGAGGACATGGCGGCGCTCGGACGGGTGTCCCGCCTGCTGCTCGGCGCCGCCGCCCCGCGCTC
>VYXD01001868.1:28295-43346 GCA_013397195.1 Hylia prasina | reverse complement strand
CGGGGTCCCTGCTGATGCCTGAGGCTGCTCCTGGGTACCGGGAGGGTCAGCGCGGGGGAAGGACGCTCGGGGCAGGGAGTGAAGGGGGCGCCGGGGCCGAACGCACCTGCACGCAGAGCTGGTAGCGCTTGAAGAGCTGCCCGCAGGGGTCGCCAGCACTGTCGCCCTTGAGGAACTTCTCGGCGAACCAGCGGTTGAAGCACTGGTCGTACTCGCGCTTCAGCTCCGTGCACGCCTCGCCCACGCTGTTCATCGCGGCGGCCGCGCCNGCGAACCGGCACAGCGGGCACAGCGGGCACAGCGGGCACCGGGCGCAGGACCCGCCGCAGGACCCGCCGCAGGTACCGCCGCGCAGCCGCTCCGCCCCTCGCGAGGCGGGGCAGCGGGAACAGGATGAATTAATTAATTAATTAACTAACTAATTAATTAACACCAGTTAATTTCCCAAGAAAGTGACAGCCATCAGCGGGTCCCTGCCAGCTTGGCTTGGATTTGATGATCTTAAAGGTCTTTCCCAGCTTTAACGATTTTAGGGTTCTTTGTAAACTCCGGTTTTGACGTGTAACAAGTTTCTAATTAAAAGAAAGTAGCGCTTTTATACTTAATAATTTTTGACTTTTTTTTTTTTGTCCGTATCGATGCTTTTGTACAGCAGAACGTGTCGGTGGAAGTGCTGGACCACTTGGAGCACCTGGCCCTGGTGGATTTCCGGGATTCGGAGGGCGTGGAGCGGCTGCAGAAAGCGATCCAGTTTGCTGATCAGCTTCATGAAGTGAACACCGATGGCGTGGAACCGATGGATTCAGTGCTGGAGGACAGGTGGTGAATCACAGCAGCCTTCTTTTATCTGTTAGTGCATCGAACTGTTTGCTGCTGTGACCTTTTTTTTCCCTGGGAACCACGATGCATGTGGTGCCTTGCTCAAAATGTCTTCCTGTGGTTTTGTGTGGGAGAAAGTTTTCATTGGCACATATAATTTTTATGTGTGATCAAAGCAAAGGTGAACTTCAGTTCTTTAATCTGTCTTAATTGTCACGCTGTTCCCCAAAGGCCTGCCAGTGGCATTCTTGGGTGCTTCAAAACATTCCAGTACTTGTGTCAGTGTTTAGTTAAGAGACCAAAACAAGACTTAGAGATAAGCCACCCTTCCTACTTCATAGTCACAGAACAGCTTAAAGACAACTGGTAATCTTTGTCCTTCAGGTGTCTGTATCTCAGAGAAGATGATGTGACAGAAGGCAACTGCACCAAAGAGCTGCTGGAAAATGCCAGAGAAAAAGTAGAGGAGTATTTTGTAGCTCCACCAGGTATTGACTTGCTTACAAAATTCTCTTAATCTCGCCTGAATTAACCTGAAGAAAATAACCTGCCATAGCTGCATTTACTTTCAGAAACACTAGCCAATAATAGGGAGTACTAAAAGAAATTACTGTAGCCATCTGCAAAACAGTGTGCAATCTATTGGTCCAAAAGCAGTACAGAGGCTGACCTGACTCTGAAGTTACTGTAAATGTTGAGAAATTCCTTAGAGGAAGTCAGACAGGACTTACTTTCCTGACTTTCTCTGGATATTTAGGCAGCCTGTACATGGAGTAAACTGGAGAAACACTTCCATGCCAGAGTATCCTGCCCACAAGGTAACTTACAGCTGGTCTCACACAACTTGTCTTTTGTTTTCTCTCAGGTAACATCCCTTTACCAAAGCTGGAAGAACGAGACACTTTTCTGCAGGGCTCTTAGTGACAGCCTAGACCCCAAATGCCCTTTCAGGATTTTGTTTGAGAAAACAAAGTTTTGTGCAGTCACAGCTGGCATGTATTTTGGTCAAAAGAAGAGCACTTACAAGACAGAAGAAAGAAGGTGTAAAAGTTTAGTAGTGCTGCTGAAATATCCAATGTCTCTGAAGCTGGACAGCAGCATGGCAGGTGACCTTGGTGCTTTTATTTGGCAAAGTGAATTTGCTGTCTGGAGGTGAGAGCAAACCCTTGTCCCACTCTTCATTGTGCAATTACTTCATGATTTGTTTAAGCATCCTTAATATACTCACATAGATGCATAAAAGATGTAATTACTATGATACTTGAATTCTTTCAAGTGTATTGAAATAAAGCCTCTATTTAACACCACTAATCCAATCCTCTGCAAAGCTGGAACACTATATTATTGCTTTAGTCTCAGACTTGTCAAGATTCAGACCCTGCAAATGCTGAAGTGTTACAAATATACAAGCTTGGCCTATAAGTAATTTATGATGTGTATATAAGTCATAACAAGGAAAGACTTCAAAGTACCAATCAATCAATATGATTAATACCACAATCACAATATCAGGTAATTCCCACTTTGAGAAGTCTCTCCTTCATCTATCCATTTTGGCCTCCTCCTTTGACCATGAAAGAGAATGGAGACAATATTATTTACACAGAAAAAGGAAGAGGAATATGAGAGGGAACTGCATGGCTGCAGGAGCTTTTAACCCAAAATAGCATCAAGTAACTATTTAAAGGCAACAACTAAACCAACAATTTGGACAAGATGATCCCACATTCTTAATGCAGCACAGGCTGAACTTAAAAGCAGCAGTTCAGTGCTGCTCCCACACACTCCAGTGAGAGAACAGACTGCCTGATGCTTGTTCCCTGCAGCCCAAACTGCATTTAAAGTGGAAAACACACATCCCCCTAATGAAGGGGTTTGATGCAACTTCACCATAAATAAAGGAATTACAGCCTTGGCTCAGACACCTGCAACCACCAAAAAAGAAACCTCACCGAGGGCAGATGAGCTGCCTGTGGGGCAGGGCATGTCAGTGTCTCAGTGGGTTTAGCACTGGGGGTGCTGAGCCCCACTGGTCTGGCTGCACTTGGACAGAGGGAGAGAGACCCCTCGTGTGCTGGTTCACCTGCATTCACTGCAGGCCTCAGGAAATGGATCCAGTTTCTCTGGAGACCATGGAGATAACCTCACTTAGACCTGCTGATGTTTTTCCACCACCACAAACCTGTAGGTATAAAATTGGATTGGAATTGCATATCAATCCCATGTTTGCAGAGAAAATTGTGGAGATTTCTTCACTTTTGTCGAACGAAAAGGAAATTAGGAGTTGTTTTATTGCTAGTAATACTTATTTTATGTTTTGGTATTAACTAGGAGCCCCAGGAAAAATCTCTGTTAATACAATGATACATTGTGCAACACAGAGTAAAAAACCACCTTAGGAAAAGTGCTTACAGCCTAAGCTCCATCTGGGAGCAGGAATCTCATGAGATGCCTTACCCATTACCCAGTTTTCTTCAGCACCTCCTCTACCCCAGCTATTATCTCCTGTGTTTATTTGTTCTGCCTTTCCCTGCAGCTCTGTCTTGAGGGAAAATGTACTTTTATATTCTTGATTAACAAGTAGGACTCTAATGTATCTCAGGCTTTAATGTTTCTCATTAATGACATTATCTCACCCACACTGACATTTCCTGCAGTCATCATCACAATTGTTCCTTCAGCAAAACATTTCTTAATAAATGCTGAGAAATTTGCCTGCAGCTACCAAACACAACCACCTCCTCAGAGATTCATGGGTGTTTTTGAAGTTCAGTGGAAGCATGAAGATTGTTAAATGGTTCCCTTCTGTCAGCACAAAACTGTCCAGTACTCAAAGAACTACTGCAAGTGCTGCAGATACTGACCACAGTTCTGGAAATTAATTACTTACTGTGGCCCCAAGACCACTCAAAACTTCTTCATGTTTCTAGCACACAAAGTTGTGAACTGTATCTGTAATTGGAATGCTAAAACCTGTGGGTCAGGAGTTATTCCTGAGATACTCTGGAGTGAGAAGAGTATTACATTATGCAGTTTCAATATCTCTGGGGGCAGTATATTCTTCTGAGGTTGCCTTAGAGTTTGCAAAAGCAGAGAGTTGCTTGCAATTACATTGCTTTTGCTCTGAATGACACTGAGCAGGTAACTACACTGTATTAATAAGTAAAATATTTACACTTCAAGTGAGGTGAATGACTTCTCTTGAGGTGGGTTGTTTTTGGGTTTTTTTAATTTCTACAAGGAAATGGGAGTCCTACCAACCAGTATTTAAAAACCTCTTAAGTTATCCTGTGCTGTTTGCTGTAGACGTGGTTCAGAGTCCTGTTATTAACAGATCACCAACTGTGGAAGACTCGACAGCAGTGTTCTATCTGCTGACAAGAGTGTAAGCAGAAAGTGCCCCAGGGAGAGTGAAACTAGGAAAACAGAGCACTGGGATGTACCAAAACATCATGCTTCATTTAAACCCAACTTAACCAACCAAAATAATCCCCAAACCAAACACACACCCCCCCCAAAAAAAAACCAAAAAAAACCCAAACCAAAAAAAACAACCAAAAACAAACAAACAAAAACACACAAAACCAACCACACACACACACACAAAAAAAGGGCAAGAGTTACAGAAATAGTGAGGTCTGCAAAAGATGGGGTAAAAGTATGATAGATTTGGTGCACTGAAGGAACAAAGTTTGCAGCTGACTTGATCATACCCAGTAAAGAGAGGTCAGAGATTTCTATCAGAGGTCACTTCATGTGACTTGAAAAGACATAACAGAAAACAGACAAGTGAACAGGACAAGTAATCAAGTGCCATTCACAAGCTATGGAACGTCTTTGTTTGACACGGGTGAGCTTCACTGTCAGTAAAGGGCATATTACTGAAACAGCTGCCCCAGATAATATTCCAATATTCTTTCAGTAATATCACATACTATTGAAAGGGCTACTCCCAACAAGAGCTTGTTCCAAAGAGAAATAAAGGCTGTTGTAGATATTATTGCTTAAACTCAGCAACTATGTGGTCCAGGCTGGGGCAAGTAATAAAATGGCTTTTGGGGCCCACATATCAACTATGGAAAGGTATTTTACAGAAGCTGGTGGACATTACAATGCCTTGGAGACTGAGCATACTTTAAGGAACAGCTTTTTACCCAGGATCACCTGATAATGGCACACAGAATCACAGAATTAGATTGGAAAAAAACCTCTGAGATCATCGAGTCCAATCAGTGACTAAACACCGCCATGTCAACCAGACCACGGCACTCAGTGTCATGTCATCTTTCCTTAAACACCTCCAGGGACGGTGACATCACCACCTCCCTGGGCTGCCCCTTCCAATGTCTAATCACCCTTTCTGTGAAGAAATTTCTCCTACTGTCCAACTGAAACATCCCTTGCAGAGGAGCAGCAGACCAGTAACACGGGAGCCAGGACTGGAAGCTTCCCATGCCCAGCTCAAACCTACGTGCTCATCCCCAAACATGGGCCCTGTGCTCCCGTTACCTCCCGCAGCCCGCCGGTCGCCATGGGAACGGACGCGGCGCGGGGCATCCCGGGCCGCAATACAACGCTGCAGTAAAACCCTGCCGGGCGCCGTGCCGCAGCCAATGGGCGTTCGGGGACCGGCAGCGCTGGCCAATGGGCGCCCGGGAGGCGGTACCGTGACCAATGGGGAGCGGCCGGCGCACAGGGGGCGGAGCAGAGGCGCTGCGAGGCGCGCACGGACTAGAGCGCCGCGCTGTCCGCTCTGCACCCCGCCGGCCCCGCAGCGCCCGAAAGGTGAGGGACGGGGCGCGGGCGGCTCCCAGAGAGACTCAGCCATCCCGGTACTCGGGGACCCCTCGTTTCCCGCCGGCTCCCCCGTACCTGGGCTCTTCCCCGGCCGCCGCCTCCGGTGTTCCCGCATCCCCGGCAGCTGCCGGCGGCACGCTGTGGCCAGGCGGGGCTCCGAGCCCTTGGCCGCGCGTGCCGGCCTTTCTTCGCCTCCCTCGGGCGAGGGAAGGGCCGTCGGGCCGGGCGATGGAGCGGCCGCGCTGTTTCGCGGAGCTCCCGGGCGGCGTCGGGCCGGAGCGGGGCTGGGGATGGCCGGGAGGGCGGCGGTGCTTGTGTGGCTCCCGGCAGAGCCGAGAGCGGGTGCTGAACGCGAGCCGGCGTTTGAGCCGCCGNGCAACTCTGAATTTCCTTTTTTTTTCTCCAAGCAGGCAATCATGAGTGATCGAAAGGCAGTGATCAAAAATGCGGACATGTCAGAAGAGATGCAGCAAGACTCGGTGGAATGTGCAACTCAAGCTTTGGAGAAATACAACATTGAGAAAGACATCGCTGCTCACATAAAGAAGGTAGATGTTGGCTTGTAATGTGCTCATGAAAAATCAGGTGGGGAGAATGCTGCTAGGCAAGTAGCTCTAGAGAAACGAGTTCTAGAGGCACTAATCAAGTTAGACTTTTTCTGTTCCTTTCCCTCCCCTTTATGTGGACCTTTCTAGGTCCTTCTGTTTTCTCTTGTAGCGCCTTGCACCCTTTCTGCCACTGTCGCATTGTCCATGTGAGCATAGAGTGGCACCTGACTGTCCCTGTGACTGATGAGCTGGCACAAGACACGGGCTCTGTGCAGTGTACTTAAAGAGTGGTGGTTTGCCAACCATGTAAAAAGTGGGTTTGGTTTTCTCCCTTTCCCACCACATGTAAGACAAGCTGTTCATGCTAATGCTGAACAGATGGTTCATAGCCTACAGTTCGTCACATTTTCTCTCTTGACTCCTACTGAGAGTCTGACTGAGCTGCAAGGAGCTGAAGGGTTTGTTTGAACAGAACAGAAACTTCCACGTCCTCACAAAAATCTCTTCAGCTGACAGCTGTTGAGTACTGCAGTATAAATCCACTGACTGCATGGGTTTGCTCACTGTAAACCTGTAAACAGGAGTTTATCTGTAGCAGGCTCCTGACAGCAGCATGTCACAACATCATCTCATGACCAGGTGTCAGGGATGTGGCAGAGAATTTTCATCAAGTGTCCTTTCAGCATCCTTATTGCAAAAAACAGCTTATGAAATCAAAATACCAGTTTTGTTGAAGATTCAGAACAAGCAGACAAATTCTTAGAAATTATGGTTTGAGATCATGGCATGATTTTATGGGAAAAGTTACCTCTGCAAACATATGTTTTAAGTTTATTCCTGCCCTGCTTGGAAGCTTTTTTTTCTTTTTTGGTATGACTAAGCAGCAGACGAGTTAGAAAGTGACAGATGATCCTTGTGCTTAAGAGCATATGCTGCTCCTTAATTGCCTTCTTCCAAAAGTGATACTTGTTAACAAGTGACAAATCATTGCCAAAAAAACCTCCCCAACTGTTAGACAATATTAGTACAATTACCATGAAAATGCTGACTTTCTAATTCTCCCTTCTGTAGGAATTTGACAAGAAATACAATCCCACGTGGCACTGCATTGTGGGAAGGAACTTTGGCAGCTACGTGACTCATGAGACCAAGCACTTCATCTACTTCTACCTCGGCCAAGTCGCTATTCTTCTTTTCAAGTCTGGCTAGAACCTTGGACTGTTACTGAAACTTGCACCTGGGTAAGGACTGCAGATTTCCACCTTCAGCCTTCCTGGGGAAACACATGTTGATCTTCAGGTCTCTTATTGTATTGTTAATGGTCAGGGATTTTGCTGTAGGGGCTGGTATTTTCATTGTGGCTATATAGAAAAGCAAAAATGTCTTCCTTGTATTTATTTTCTTTCAAAAGATGGCTTCTTTGCTAATAAAACCGTTGGAACAAGTTTATCGCTTTGCCCTCTTGCATTACCCTCTTTATTGCCATGTGAATGAAGGATGAACATCCCCACCTTTATTTCCACACCCCAAATCCATCCTTCTTACAAGACTGATTTAAGTGGAAAAAAGTTGATGCAGAGCCCTTTTATTTTGTAAGCCTTCAATTTGCCTTTTAAAGGAGTCATGGGAAAAATCTTTAAACTCCACATGACAAAGATAATAACAGCTGCATAAAAGTCCATAGTTACTTCATAAATCCAAGTTAGTTCTCACAAGTTAATATCCTCCTTAAGGCTTAGCAAAAAGAAAAGCATCTTATTTTGAGACTTAACAGTCTGTTTCTGTATCCACACCCACTGCCAACTTGCTCCACTTGTTAGCATTGCTCAGTTTTGGCCATATCCTTTACACTTCACTTGAAGGGAAATGCAAGTGTAAGAAACACCACTGGAGTCACTCCTCAAGTTTCTTGGTGGGGAGAGGTAACTTGTGTTCTTCTGAGTCTGGCTGCTGAGCAAGTATCTTCTGCAGAAGTTCACAATTCCTCTTGATACCGTTAAAATTCCACGGCTTTCATATCCCTTGTGAAAATTATATTTTTGGTGTTTTGCTACACAGACTCACAGTTTGAAACCTGAGTGAATGGCAACAATGCCGAAGTTTAAATTCTCATAATCCACTTTGAAAAAGCCTGCATCTTCTATCATTGCCTTCAGCTCCTCCTGAAAAATAAGTGCCATAATTATTAACAACCTGAAGGCCTGTAAGCCAGCAGGCCACAAGATTATGCTGGAGTTGTGTTTTGTGTGTCAGTGAGTTTGGGGAAATCCTGCCTTACCTGAGGGGGGAACTGTCGGATGCTCTCCACAAGATACTGGTAAGACCTCCAGTCACCAGCAATAACCTCACCCAGAACAGGGATAACCTGGAAACTGTAGAGATCATAGAGCCTGCATAGACAGACAGTAAATACAGATTAATAGAAACAAATTTAAACCCTCTCCAACACAAGCTGGTCTCTGTGCCACTATGCTGTGCAGTCTGTGGCTGACTATAAAAGTGCACCAAGATATGGTCTCAAAGTGTCTCCACCTCTTATTCTGTCTGAATACAAACAAGAGAGCTTTGTGACATGAAATGAACACGGCACCATGTTCCTACCTGGAAAGAAGAGGGTTGCTGACATGACTAAATTCAAGGCAGAGAAATCTTCCTCCTGGTTTCAGCACACGATAGGCCTCTTGAAGTGCCTGAGACAAAGCAGATGTGACAAGTTTGCTCCTTTAGAACAGCACCTGCCTATTATCGTGCCATGTGATATTATCATGCAACTCTGATGAACTGAGGGGAATGAAGAGTATCCTGACTGGCAAACTGGAATATTTACTGCAGAGAAGCATCCCAATACAAGTAAAAAAAAACCAAAACCCAAATGTGCCACAATCCCAAAGCACAAATACTCTAGCTGTTACATAAATAGATTTTTACAAGGCTTTGTGTCAAAGCTGTGATGTCGGGTTTGCAATTTTCTTTCCCTACTTGCAGTTGATGAAAGTTTGTCGGCAGAGCTCTTGTAATTACAGACCAAACAAAAGGGAGAAGGTGACTCAGCTACAAGAAACTGAAAAACAGGCATGATAATTTTTTTTAATCAAAAGAAAAGATTTTACTGTGAGGCACACCCAAAGGTTCAAAGGAGGAATGATACTGGGTTTCGGATGAGCAATGTGTAAGAACAGAAGGAAAGAGAGAGAAGAAAACCTTTGGCTACTTTGAAAATTCCATCCTGCATCAAAATGGAATACCTAACAAGAATCTAGACAAAATCCTGTTTAAAACTGTATGTTCTTTCATACAGGAGCAGAGTTGTATTCCAGAACCTCTGAAGGTTGTACATCTGCTTGACTTCAACTGTTCTGTTCCTATGGGATAAAATATAAACACTACACAGGAGCTCTGCAAAAGAGTTGGCAGCTTGGGTGTGTTTTGTATCAGGTCTCCAGGGAGCTCTGTTACCACACTGCTGTATGCATGAAGGCAAAGACCCTGTGCTTTGGAAGGGTGCAGACAAAGCACCAGAAAAACCCATGCACATTAAGTTCAAAGACATTTGGTTCAAGGTGGTTTGGATCCAAATGCTTCACCTTCCACACAAGATCTGCCCAGATTGAAACACTCTCCTCCAAAACAGAACTAGTGCATCCAGACAGGTGTCACCCCCACAACAGCCAGTCCTTCTCAAAGGACAGAAATAGTTTAGAACAAAGAGTACTACTTATCCTAATTAAAATCAAACTTGTTCTTTATGGGGAGCTCTGCCACCAGCCAGTGTAAAGACACTCAGCAGAAGTGGGCTGCACAGGCTGGTTCAACAGCAGTGGGGGCAGCAGCCTCCTTCCCACTCTGCTCTGGAAGTTCTGTTGGCTCAGGCAGGGAAACAGAAGGGGATAGGAAGCACTGGGCCCACTGTTGGTGGGATATAGATCAGGTGCTGCAGGAAGATTTGAGATATGCAGATCAACTGCACTGTGCATGTGTATATCCAGCCATGCCATAGGTCAGAAGGTGGGGAATGACTGTAGCATCCAGCCCTTTGCCTTAGGAAGAGACTTTGTGGCTTGCCAAGCTGGAAGGATTGGGTGCAACTGGTATAAATCTATCTTTTTATGACAAAACTGGGGCACTTAATTGCATTTTCATTCAAACAAGTTGCATACTACATGCTACTTATTTTAAATGTTTCAGGAGTAGACTAGGATATTCCTTTATCCAAAGGAGTTCCTACTTTGCTTCTTTTGTAGAATAAAAAAATCATAAGGACCCTGTAGCCCTGGTTTCATGCTTGAGGTGTTTGGTTTCTTCTGAAATTCTTTCCCAGGGAAGCTTGGTAAACATGAGGAATGTTTTTGTAACAATACTTATGTTGTTCATTCCTTCTGACAGGAGGGACTTCTTGAGGTCCCTCTGGTTTGACCAATGTGATTGAAAAGGTTTGCCTTTGTTTCACCAATCAAATTGGTCTGGGTAAAATAGTATATAAAAGAAACACATCCCAAAATAAAGAGTCACTTTATAACCCTCTGAATCTCTGAGTCTGTGTCATTTGTGGTGTAAACCAGGGACAGGACCCCATGTCAGGATACACTATAGTCACTTACCAAATCAATACGAGTTACATTTCGGATTCCAAAGGCAATTGTGTAAACATCAAACTTATCATCATCAAAGGGCAACTCTTCAGCATTTCCCAGTACCCAGGACAAGCCTGTAGTGAAAGACAAGTCACAGAACTGAACTCAGACTGCTCCCGAAAGACTAGAACTTACCCATTCTAGAAGGAATTGATTATTTTTAAAGAATATTGAAAACAAATGCTTTCATTTTGCAGTTTTGTTGGAGGAAAGACACCTTGGCCTACACCCACAAATCTCTCAAGACAGTGTAGTTAATCTTGCAGGTCAACCAAAACACTGTTCTGCACATATACTTACACACACAGTGTGTATGTGCCACAAAAATTTTACCCAAAACTTGCATCATAGTGGAAGGCACTGTTGGCTGCTATCTGTTTGTGGCAAAGTTATAAAAAGAGAATCTCTGCTCAAAGTGTAGCTACAGACAATTACTAACATCTTGCCATGCAACAATGGCCAAAACAACACATTTTGCTAGACAGCTTCCACAGGTTGAGGAACATGAAAAGCCACACTCCCTCCATCAGCACTATCAGTGTGTGATGCAGTTGCAGCTGTGTTGCTTCCTAGTCCCCAAAAGATCAAGACCATGTCTATCTGTGGAGCATGGATGTCCAGGTTACTGCCAAGCAGACAAAATGCACAGTGAGTGACTGTGCAACTCATGTTCCTTTTCCCCATGCACAGCTCCCACTCTTGGTGAAGGTACACAAGGAAACAGCAAAAAAACCCTCTGCCCCTTACAATTTCCTGCTATCAGGAATGTTACTGCCACGGTACATGCATTATTTACCTTCAGAGTAGCCAAGATGCTGTGCTTTCTGCTTCCCGACTTTTAACATTTCTCTGTTGATGTCACAGACCACCACTTGGGAATCCCCTAGGGAGTTAAATTTGTCTTTCTGGTAACTGTCAAAAATTTCCTGCCATGACAAATTCTGATGGTGCTTGAGTTTCCTCTGGAGCTGGCGTTGTCGTACAGAGTGAACATAATTAATGAATCGAAAGGCAATGTCACCTGCAGTTGTTTTAAAGGAAAGATGCACATTTTGGAATGTTTTCTGACTCCAAGAAGTTGAAACATAAGGCCTTGAACCTCCAGCTGACTTAGTATTTCTTTTTAGTTACACATATTTATAAAAACACCCCCTCAGACACACTGTATAGACACAGAGTGTGTGTGTGTGCATGTATTTAGACAAAAAGGGAACTTATTAAAATCAAAGAGTCCATGACATTCTACAAATTCACACAGTTTTCTGTAACATATCATGGCAGGACTATAACACTTTCAGACCCTTAAAGCAAGATATTACAAAACACGAAGATATCAGTTCTCAACCCTTCTCTGAGAAAGTCAAGTAGATGCTTCACTAAAGGAGCTAAGAGCAAGAAGAAAAACCCCAGCAGGCAACGTAATTCTGAGCAGACACAAACAGCTGAAAAATAGTGTGGCATTCTCACGTGGAACTGACCAAAATTATTTACCTGTTCCCCCAGCAACATCAAGGAGGAGTGTTCCTGGGCAAGGGTTCATTTTATGCATGAGGATATCCTTCCACACCCGATGAATTCCTAGAGTCATTGAATCATTCATTACATCGTATTTCTTGGCCACAGTTTCAAAGACCTGATAAACTGCAAAGAAAGGACATGGGAATTAGATGCAATTTACTTAAAAATGCTTATGTCTAAGTAAAACGTGATCTTTATTGCCCTGTGGAGGTCTGTCACTATGTGGAGCTGAAAAATCACACGAAAACTCATTAAAAAAAAAAAAAAAAAACAACAACAAACCAAAAAAACCCACAACCAGAATCCTGCTGAGCTTGTTGCCTGACAAAGGTCTCTGGAGAAACACAGCCTTCCCGAGCTGAGGGAAGTAACAGTGATATTATTCACCGAGACTCCTGGTAACGCCTCAAACAAGGGCCCAGCCCCAAACACGTTCCCAGCACTCTGGAGAACGATCACCGGCTGCCCGGGAGCCCAGCTCGGCTCCGAGCCCAGCCCGCCGCCGCCCTCACTTTTCTCCCTCCTCTCCTCCTCCGTCACGGTCTGGAAGNCGCCTACCGGGGACGGACCCGGTAGTCGCGCTCTGCCGAGCATTTGTTCGCACCGGAACCGACCCGACAGCCGCGCTCCGCCGGGCGTCTGCTCCTACCGGGGACCGACCCGGGAGCCGCACGTTCTCCGCCGTCCACGGGGACGCCGCTTCTCCCAGACATGGTCGCCGAACCCCTCTCGGCGCCACCGCTGCTCCGCGGCGCGACGGAACCTGTGCTGCGAGGACAAACATGACGGGCAAAAACAACCACAAAACCCAACACAACACAACTCTCACGGTGTACTTGAGTCGTTTTGTAAATAGTTTTCGTCAACTTTTATTTTAACTTTATTTAGTTTTTATTTAGGTTTCTAATTTTGCAGTTTTCTTCACTTAAATTGAAGCCTCGTGGAATAGGAGGGGACGGTTTGTGGGTTCTGATGAACTGCAAGGAATGAAGGGTGCCTTGATTCCGGTCAGGAGCATTAGGACACATTAGGAACCTTCCCCCCCACCCCAAACCTGCCCTGCTTATCACATTACTCGAATCATCCAGGAGTTCTGCCAGCTTTGTAGATCCAAAGAAGTTACTTAACTCATTCTCAGAAGAGATGACATGCTGTTAAAATCAGCCCAGGGGCTGCATTCCCTCCCTCACTGAGGACCTTCCTACCATATTGGGACTTTTAGCACCATCATCAGACCACACCATGATTTTCTCCAATTTTTCTCATATAATATTTTTTAACTCTATGTTCTTTGCAGCAGGATGGCCTCCAAAGCATCACATTTGGTTTTGTTGGGTTTTTTCTCAGCCTCAGCTATAGCGACAGATGATCTTTGCCTACCAGAGCAGTGACTGGGAGAGTCTCTCTCATGCTGTAGTCACAGACACTGCACGGACACCAGTGACCAGCTGCATTCACAGAGTCACAGAACGGGTCACGCTGGAAGGGAACACTGTGGGTCATATGGTTCAACCTTCCTGCTCCAGCAGGGTCATCCCAGAGCACATGGCACAGGATTGTGTCCAAATGATTCTGGAATATCTCCACTGAGGGAGACTCCACAACCTCTCTGGGCAACCTGTTCCAGTGCAGTCACCTGCACAGTGAAGAAGTTTTTCTTCATGCTCAGGTGGAACTTCCTGTAAATCAGATTCTGCCCATTTTCTGCCTCTTGTCCTATTTCTCAGCACCACCGAGAAGACTCTGGTCCATCCTCTGACACCCAGTCTTCAGATATTTATACACTTCCATGAGGGCCCCTGTCAGCCATCTTTTCTCAAGGCTGAATGGGCCCAGCTTCCTCAGCCTTCCCTCACACTAGAGATACTCCAGTCCCTTAACCATCCGTGCTGCCCTCCACTGGCCCCGCTCCAGGAGCTCCATGTCTCTCTTGTCCTGAGGAGCCCAGAACTGGACAAAGCACTCCAGATGTGCCTCACGGGGGCTGAGCAGAGGGGCAGGATCACCTCCCTGACCTGCTGGCAATGCTCTTCCTAATACTCCCCAGGATTCCATTGGCTTTCTTGGCCCCCAGGCCACACTGCTGGCTCAGTGACAGCTTGTTGTCCACGAGGATCCCAAGTTCCATCTCCATCTGGGGTGGCAGAGCCACTTTCCAGCCGGTCAGCCCCCAGCCTGTACCGGTGCTCGAGGTTTTTCCTTCCTCTTCTTCCTTCCTGCGTTCAAGCAGCTCAGCCGTGAAGAAAGAAAACAAAGCGACGGGGAAAGGCTGCGCACAGCCTGAGAGCCACCAGTCCTGGCCTGGCCTATGCCGGGCCGGCGGGGCCCTGGGGCCGCCCCAAGGCCGTGC
Source organism: Hylia prasina (assembly GCA_013397195.1). Taxonomy (NCBI): domain Eukaryota; kingdom Metazoa; phylum Chordata; class Aves; order Passeriformes; family Sylviidae; genus Hylia; species Hylia prasina. Next base: position 28,683 of record VYXD01001868.1, on the reverse strand, counting down.
CCCGCCGCGCATCACCGCGGCCGCCGGTCGCCATGGGAACGGCCGCAAGGCATGCCGGGCTGAAAGAAATTGCTGCGGCAAAACCCTGCAAGAGCGCCGAACCGAGACCAATAAGATCTCGGGGTGATGGTGGCGGTGACCAATGGCTGACGGCCGGGGCTAAGGGGGCGGGGCTGGGCCGCTCGGAGGCGCCGGCGGCGCGCGCGGGTCGGTTAAACAGCCGCGGCGGCGGAGCTGAGTGCGTGCCTCTGTCTGCGCCGTCCCGCACACTCACCGGCTCTGAATCCGCACCGTGCCGACATCGCGGCGCCCGCTCGACGGTGAGGGCAAGGCGTTGCCGGCCTTGAGCATTGGGCAGGGACAGTTGCTGAGAGGGGCCGGGTCTTGC
>VYXD01001868.1:0-22507 GCA_013397195.1 Hylia prasina | reverse complement strand
GGGGTGAGCGTGGGGCTGCGGGAACAGACGGCCTTGTGCTGCCCTTGGGTTTGTGGTGAAGCTGAACTTCGCCTTGTCGAGTTGTTTGTCTCAGCTGGGTTTAATAGGCGGCGTCTCAGGTCATTGCCTGTTTTTGGTTTCTTTTCCCATCCTCTTCCGGCTTTGCTCGCTGTTTGGTGGGCTGGGATTCCTACTCTCCTGTTCCTTTAAGGATAAGTGCTTTATCTTCATTAGTGGTGGAGTAATCAGCTTGAGAGCTAAAGTCGTGGTGCTATAGTAGGAACATACATTCACCAGCGCCTCTGAACAGAGCCCTGAACTTTATCTTGTACTTGTGTTGCTCCACCTCACCGAGGGGGTCTGGTATCTGTACACGGCATTCCCCTTTGAACACAGCCCCGGTGCTTTAGTGACCTGCTTTGGAGGAGCTCAGAGTTAGCTGGCTCTTGTTTGCTCATCTGGCATTCAACGCAAAGTGTCACACCTGGAATTGCAAACAGCTGGTTCTGCTGACAGAGCAGTTTGTCAGAAGCTGGTGTGGTTCCTGTCATTTTAAGGTAAGACCTAAGCCCACGTAGCTATCTAAACCTGATTAGGAAGAAAGTGTTCCTGGCAACCTTTTTTCCCCCCTATAGCCTAAAAATAGGGCAGTAGTGATTAAAATTGGTGGTTTTGGTCCTTGAAGTGTGTGGGATAGTGTCAGCAGGTTGCTACACCACCACTGCTGTATTAATTTCCTTCCTCCTCAGTGGTTTGTTTCAGCTGTATTACTCGAGGCCTCAAAGAAAGCGGCAGTGCACTCCAGAGGGTTAATAAAAGAAATATCTTGGAGGTGTTTGTTGGCTCCTCTTTGGACCTTTTGAGCATGAGCATGTCCTGGGTAACCAAGTATTACCTGCTCTTCGCCTGTATTAACTGACCTTCCACAGGATTGACAGAAGTGGGGCATGGGAGGTGATTCACCCACAGCTCCCCAGGTTGTGGTGTAACTGTGCAATTACAGTGAAATTTAGACTTCCAATTCAAACACTTGGAAGTCTTTTTAAGAACTTTTTCTGTCCCTGTCTTGCCAAGAGACACCTCCTCACTCCAGCTTCTTTTGTAGTGGTGTGTGATGCTATGTGGAGGATTGTTTCCTTCAGGAAAGGAAGATGATTTGTGCTGTGGCTCGTATCCCTTCGTGTAGAAAACACAGTATGTGGACTGAGGAAGGATGTAAAGGCCTGTTGTTCCAGCCCAGAATAAAAATGTTAAGTGATTTTTGTGGAATGTCACATTTTGCAGGCTTTAAATAATGGCACTGATAGCACAGGAGCAGTGGGGACAGAAATCTGGATGACTGTATTCTTCTACTCCAAAACTTTTAATTACATAAATGCCAAAACTTTTTAAGACTTTTTTTTTTTAAGTAAAACAGAGGAAAATTTTGTCATGGCATAATTCCACTTCAGTGGTAGTTATTTGTGAGCTACAGTGGAGGGCAGGGGGATGAGTTGCTTCCTTTCCAGGGCATCAAAGAGACCCGGACAAATTAGAATCTCTTTTCATAGTAGTAGATGTTTATTTAGGAACATCTTAACTGGAGGGTACTGAAAACTGAGAATATTCCCTTGGTGAAATTAGGGCAGACAGCTACACAGGAGGCAGCTGGGTAAAACTGTGGCTATGTTTTCATGAGCTGTTGCATGTAGCATGTCACCATGTGGAATCTTTTTCTTGGCTTCCTTATCACTGTCCTTGTAGCTGATGTGGTGCCCTCCTTTAAGATCTGGTATAGGATTTATTCTGGAAATCTTACATCTCTTCTGAAATAGAAGGTAATCTTATGGACCACAGACCTTGCTCAGATGGTGGCTGGGTTAAATACAGTCAGGCACTTGCCATTTGATGCTTTCCAGAGTTACCTGCTGTAACTGTCCAGCTGAGGAAGTGAAGAAATGGATATTCTTGAATCCTTATGGTAGCTTTTCTTTCACTAGAAATTGGCTAAATAGAGTACTGTATTCCCTTGTATTTGTGGAAGTCTGATTCCTCCTGTCTTTCAAATTTGGCCTCAGAGTTTAAATTAAACTGAAAGTTTCCCACAGAAAAGTTTCTTTATGTTGTATTAGTGTGCCAACAGGAATCATATCCAGTTAGAGTGGAATAAAGTAGCTAAGGCAACATAGGCTTGTTGGGGTTGTCTGCAGTCCTCAAGAGCTGATGGACAGTGTTAGTTGTCACAAACATTCCTGGGCCTCATCACACCCAGTATGAGCCTGCTTGACTGGGCTGTGAGAGCTCAGTCACCTCCTGCTCACTGGGATGTTTGCCTTGGCAGCAGCAGCAGCAGTGACCTCAGTGTGTTTTCATGAAACCACCCTGTGGCTTTTGTGTGATCCAGATTCCTTATGCAAGGCTGCTGGCTTCAACACAGCTCAGCAGAAAAAAGGGGGAAAAAAAGTGGAAGGAAGGAGCAGTTCTCATCCCAATAGCAAACCAGTACTGCAGCTCCAGTGCCAGTGTTGTCACCTACAGCTGCTTCTAATGCTGTGAACTTCATCTTCTGTCTGGATCTTTGGAGGTATAGGTCCTTCAACAGGAGGAGAAACCACCAATCTCAGGGTTTGCTCCAAAATGCCAGAACAGTTTTATTGCTAGTGGTTTTAAATTATACAGACAGTGTTTTTTTGAAGTTTCTTGGAGTGTGAATGGGTAGATAAATTCACATAATCTGTGTGTATATATAGGTTAGATGCCATAAAAACAGCAAAAGGACTAACTGAGGACCTGAGCAAAGAGTAAGTACCTCACCAGCACTCTGGCTGTTGCTAACTCCTGGTTTGCCAAGAAAAGAAGCAAAGAAGAAACTACCAAATCCAAACGTACCCTTCTTAAAACCGAGATCTCACAAGAGAGGATGGCAGTGAGAATCTTCCACTTTTCTCTGTGCCTGAGTGCAGCCTTGTTGTGCCTTGCTCTTTGTGGGAGTGCTGGCATGGATGATACAAAGCAGAGAGCTCCCTGATGTGTGACATGCTGGAAAGGTTGGATGGAACAGCATTGCTTAGATTCAGGCTGGGGGAAAGCTGTTCCAATTTACAGATGCATTCTCCAAACTCCCCATTGCCTGCTGACCAATTTCATCACCACTCTGATGGACTGAGATCAGTTATTCTCATGCTGTGGGGGGGGTGAAACTGCTGGTCTGTAAAATCACGTTTGAAGCATTGTTAGACTCTGTTGTAGGGTCCTTTTAAAAAGGCACAAGTGGAGAGTTCTTTCCTGTAAAATGTGAGAGTCACTAAAGTGACTCCCAGAGGCTCTGGGAGGTGCCTTAAAAGGACCTATGGTATGACATGAATGTGTGTAAACCATCTGACTGACAAAGTTGGTGGTGAGTAACTGGATTAAAACTTTAAGTGGTAGGAAATTCTTCTGTCAGCTCCAGGGGTGAGCTGTTCCTTATTCTGGGGCCTTGTAAACACCACTTTAGACTGACTTTTTTTGGATTCTTTTCCATGTTTGAAGATGGCAGAGAAACTGCAAAGTGATACAGACACAACAGGTGTGTGCCCTTCTAGTGCATCTGCTGAAATCACCGATTTAAGGAGGTAGTTGAGCTCTAAACTGACAGTTCTGCTCCTGAGTAACTTAAGGAATAGTCCAAACAGCTTCAAAACGACTTAATTTTTTTTACCAGAGGCTCTGAGGTGTTGGTTAATCCTTCTTCCCTACAAACATTCTCAAAAAAGGTCTGTCTAATCATTCAGCCATATCTGGTCACACCCTCAGTACTTGGTAGCTTCTGGTGTGTTTTTTCCTGATAATGCTCAAGCCATGTCTTTTTAGCCCAATGTGCATTAAAGCACTGCCAGCTATGCAGGCATGTGTTTGAGTTACACAGCTGTGGTTCTGACAGAGTTGGTTTAATTCTGAATTAAAGGATCAGACTTTTGAATAGCAGAGTAAATTACCAGTTCTGATGAAGTTTCTCTGCAATATGGGCCTGTCACATCATGTGAAAGTAATGATAGTGTCCTGTTTTAGCTGTAGTTGCAGCCAAAGAAATCTAAGTGCAAGAAACAGCAGACCAGCACAGAACCTGGTCCAGCCACTTTTATTACTTAATTTATTCTTAAGAAGTTGGATCCCCAGTAATATACAATAACACACAGACCATCCTGTTCTCAGCTCACTTTTTCTGGGGGATGCAGGTGGAAGAAAAAACTTAAAGTAACAACAACAACAACAAAAGATACTTTATGTGGATGATGCCACTCCAGCTGCATTAAATGCTTGGGTAAATGGGAAGTGGTGCTGGGAAAGGGAAAAACTGGAAGCACTGGCAGTGAAACTACCCATATGAGAAACGTGATCCTGAATCACAGTGATGTGTTTGCCTGCTATGTAAGATTTACGTTAAGGGGTGGGGAGGAAGAATACAAAGTGGGAAAAGGGAAGCTAATAGCCTTTAATAAAATGCAACTAGATACTGTGTGAGGTCTTGATGTTTGTGTAATGTTTACTGAGTATCCAGAGTGACTCTGGGGCTAGCTGGTGTGGATAGATGTCTTGTGGGGCCCGAGGAGTTTTGTTTCTGAGCTTATCACCATACCTCTGCTACAAATAAAACTTGGGGCAGGTGGTAGAAGTGCCAGGTTAAGCTCCCAGTCCGCTGCCTGTTGTGTCCATGGGCAACTCTGATCTTGTGTTGAGTACTAGAAATACCTTCATAGTATTAACTCTCTTCTAGCAGTTTGATTTAGCAGCTGTTGAGGCACAGAAAACCCCTCTCAAGAGCTGGACTGATTTTTCTGCTCGTTATTTGTGCAGAATTTGGCTTTGTGCTTCACTTTGTCCTGTGTTAGGGTCAGTGGTGTGCTAAGTAGTTTTTGGCAAGCAGTTCTTGTTGCATAGGTCGGTGGACTTAGAACTTAGGTCTTAGGCCTGCAAGGCCACAAAGTGTTTGGTTTGTGCTTCAAGATCAATTAGCATTTGTTGGACTGATGACATAAAAGTATTTTTTAAACAGAATTAGATCTGCTGGGATCTCTTAAGCATAGAGTGCAGAAGTGAGTGAAAACAGGCAATAGAAGCCTTCAAGCAAAACACAGGCAGCAGTGTATTTATAAAGTGTATTTTATAATATAAAATAATAAATATGATATGATAAATTGTGTGTTTTAGGCAAACTAAATGAAAACAGAGCTAATTCTTGTCAGTACTTGTAATGGGGCATGAAGATGTGGTATGTGATGTTAGTATTTATAACTTAATGTACCAGGCAACACACTAATATCTGGTGGTAGCAATTCCAAATCTGGAAAAAAGAAATCCAACTCCTTTTATAAAAGACAGAGCACAACAAATACATTCTTTTAAACTCTTTGACCAGCTCTTTGGGCAGTGATAGGAATAAAGTGGTTTGGGCTGCTGGGGGGATTTAATGTCCTGATCAGCACTACCTTTAAGTTAGTGGCTGAGGTGAATTTAGCTGAGGTGCAGCTCTGAGGCTGCTGATCTGATTCCTCTTTTATTTTCCTTTCAGATGGCAAGAATGCGAGTGGATCCAAACAGCGTTACAATCGTAAAAGAGAAACTTCATATTCAAAAAATGAGAACTTTTCCAGTCAGTCCCGTCGCTCCTATTCACAGAAAAGCAAAGCTTTTAACAAGATGCCCCCTCAAAGGGGAGGCAGCGGTGGAGGTGGCAAATCTTTTAGCTCTTCTAATGGTGGAAGACGAGATGAGGTGAGAAGTGTAATGCCATGAGTCCAAGGCCTCCTTTCTTGGGATGAGAGGATCACCCTGACCTGCCTAGACAGGTCTGCTGTGTTCAGTTCCTGGGTTGGGAAGGGAGAGAGTAATAAGAAATGCTAACATCGTTGAGATGTCAGAGGGAGTGTGAGCAACTACAGAGGAGGAGTGCTCATTGCTCTGCTCTAAGAAAAAATGCCATCCGAGGAATGGGTGCCAAGACAGGCCATGTACACATCTCATGAAACGGGTCCTTTGTGAAAATCCAGAGTGACACAATTTCACTGCCATGTTACTGCTGGCCACACTATTTTTAGTGCAGCCCAGGTGCCATTGGCTGCCTTGCCCATCTGGGCACTCCTGGATCACGTTCAGCTGCTGTTTACCAACACCCCCAGATCTTTTCCTGATGGGCAACTTGCCAGCTGCTTTCCCAGGCCTGGAACATTCTTAGGGGCTGTTGTGACCCAAGTGTAGGGCCTGGCACTTGGTGTTGTTGAACCTCACACCACTAGCCTTGGCCCATCAGTCCAGCCTGTCCAGATCCCTCTGCAGAGCCTTCCTATCCTCCAGCAGATCTACAATCCCACCCAACTTGGTGTCATTTGTGAACTTGCAAAGGGTGCCCTCAGTCCCCTTGTCCAGATCATTGACAAAGACATTAAACAGGGCTGGCCCAAATACTGAGCTCTGGGGAACCCCACTAGTGGGGGCCAGCTGGATGTCACCCCATGTCCCTGCACTCCCTGGGGCCAACCATCCTGATGGGTTTTTTACTCAGAGTGTTGTGCTTACCCAAGCCATGGACAGCCACTTACTTCAGGAGAATGCTGTGAGAAACTGCCACAAGGTTTTCTAAGGTCAGGTAGAAAACATCCACAGTTTTTCCCTCCTGCACTGTGTCACCTTGTCATAGGAGGAGATCACGTTAGTCAGGCAGAACCTGCCTTTCATAAAGCCATGTTGGCTGGGCCTGATCCCTTGGTTATCCTGTACACTCTGTGCAATGGCTTGAAGGATGATCTCCTCCATAACCTTGCCCATCATGGAGGTCAGATTGACAGGCCTGTAATTCCCCACATCCTCCTTCCAGCCCTTCTTGTAGGTGTGTGTCACATTTTTTGACTTCCAGTCAGTTGAGACCTCCCAGTTTGCCAGGACTGCTGATAAATGATGATCACAGCTACCAGCTCCCTCAGCTGATCCATCCAGCCCCATGGACTTGGGGCTGTCTCAGTGGCACAGCAGGTCACTGTCTCTGGAGTATGGGGCTTCATTCTGCTCCTTATCTCAGCTTTCCAGCCCAGGGGGCTGAGGACAACTGATCTAACTGTTAAAGGCTGAGGGAAAAAAGGCATTAAGAACCTCAGCCTTTTCCTCACTCTTTGCCACTGTGTTTCTTTCTGCATCCCATAAAGCATAGGGATTTTCTTTAGCTCTGTTTTTGTAGCTGATGTATTTATGGAAACATCTTTTTATCTTTTACAGCAGTGGCCAGATTAAGTTCTAGTCAGGCTTTGGCCCTTCACTTCTTTCCCTGCATAACCTCTTGGCATCCTTGTAGTCCTGCTGAGTTCCAATCCCTTCTTCCTCAGGACATGAATTCCCTTTTTTTCCTGAGTTGCATTTAAAACTCTGAGTCAGACTGGTCTTCCCTCATTTTTGGCTTTTTTTTTTTGGCACAAGGGGACAGCATGTTCCTGTGCCTTTAAGATTTCTTGAAGAATGTCCAGTCTTTTGGACTCCCTTCAGCACTGCCTCCCAAGGGGCTCTGCCAACCAATCTTCTAACCAGGCCAAAGTTTGCCCTCTGAAGATTGATTGTGTCCAGCCACTTCAGGGGCACAAGTTTACAGGTATAGTGGTGTTGTGAAAGTAATTGTATTGGCCTTGGTGATATCAAGGTAGAACCAGACTGAGGCTTTTATGCTGATGTGGATCTAAATGCTGTAGAGTGTTTGTGGGCTTTAACTGATACTCTGTTTTTTCACTGTTGATGGATGAGCAGCACTTCTCATCTAGATCACTGGCTGAAAATTCACCTGCTGCCCCTGTTAATCTGAATCATTGCTTCATTATATGAAAACTAAGCAAAACAAGTACAGCTCGTGCAAATAGTAATCAAGTTTGTATTACTGTCTGAAAGAGTACTGTCAGGATTTGAGCAACTTCTTCTTGGCAATGTTTTGCCAGCTTTTACTTGTCTTTGTGGTTGTTTTAACTCTCTCCTCCTTTTGCTCAGTGTGGGGTAAGACCACTGAGTTCTGCCTTTCAGGTTCTTGTGCATTTCTAATGCTGCACTACTTGATTTGCAGAGCAGGGATGGGAGAAGGTGAGTGAGTAGCTGATGCATGTTCTGTGTGCTATCACTGACGGAGCCTGATGTCCACCTGTACTGATGCCTTTGCTGTAAACTCCAGGAATTTCTAACAAATGCTGTTCTCTCTTAGGTAGCAGAGGCTCAACGGGCAGAGTTCAGCCCTGCCCAATTCTCTGGTCCCAAGAAGATTAATCTGAACCACTTACTGAACTTCACCTTTGAACCCCGTGGCCAGGCAGGACATTTTGATGGGAATGGACATGGCAACTGGGGGAAAAGGAACAAGTGGGGACATAAACCATTCAACAAGGAGCTCTTCCTGCAGGCCAAGTGAGTGGGAGATCCATGGGGCTCTTAGACTTCTGCAGAGACATGGAGCTGTAAGGGGTGACCAGCCAGGGAATTGTATTTGGGCTTTACTGTGTTAGTCTCTTCCAGGGTGAAATTACTTTTCTGTAGTGATTTTAGTGGTAGTGACTGTATTTTAAAGGGATGTTGTCTTCACCTATTTGCAAGGTATCTGATGGAGTGAGTCCTTTAGACACAAACAGAAATCTTCTGCTCAAATTTTCAAGCATGGCTTTGGGACATGGCCCCTCTTTGGGAATATATGTATAGTTACATTTAGAAGATGGTTGTTTTTTCCAAAAGTTGGTTTGTCGAGATGTATAGCAGTTGCTAGATGAAAGCTAATCTGAGTTTTTATGTCCCAAAGGCAATTACTTTTATGGGTCTTAGTTCTTAAAATGCTGATTATTTTGTGAGCCCCAAAGTATGTAGTTTAACCCAAGTGATGATCAATGCAGTAACCTAGCAGCAGAATTTCCCCAGAACTTGAAATGTGTTCAGGACATCCTATCTCTGACAATGTTAAAGATAAAAAGTATTTTCAGCATTGATGCTTCTGATTTCTCCATAATGTTTTGTGGCTTACTGTAGTGAAGTCTATTTGCAGGAACCCTAGTAGTTCTAGTTTTTGTGACAATATTTTTCCCCTTGTGGATTCCCTGTTTTTCAATAGATTGCCATTGCAGCTGTTTCTTACACGTTTCTGGAAAACCAATCTGCCTGGCTCATTGTGTACTTTGTGATGTTGTGTCTGACTGAAATTAGACACACCTGTATCCTGAAAATCTGGTTGTGAACTGAGCTCTTGATTTCTTGTTGATAGAAGTTACTGACTGCATCCAGCAGTTTTCTGCTGGACAAAGAAGAAGCTCAGAGAATCCTATAGGATAGTTCACAAAAAGTTTTTGGAAACAACTGAGTGGATCATCTATCTCTTTGCCTTTCCCCAGCTGCCAGTTTGTTGTCTCTGAAGAACAGGACTACACAGTCCACTTTGCTGATCCAGATACCTTGGTCAACTGGGACTTTGTGGAGCAAGTGGTCAGTTGTGATGGGCTAGATATTTTCTTTCCTTCTTAAGAACCTCAACCTGTCTTTAACTACCTCTTTCCCTCTGTGATGTTACATAAAACTCAGCTGTTTTTGAGTTGAGGCCTTTTCTGTCACTCCCACAATACTGGGAAAGATCTGTCATGGAATATATTATGAAATACTTTCATGACAGGAAAAGAGAAGTGCTAAAATCTATTAGGAAAATTAGCAGCTTCTTCTTGCTTTCGCAGATGGGAGCTCATCAAAAATAGTATCTGACATTCTGTAGACAGAGTCCTTGTGATCGAGATATTAACAGAAAACTTGGGCATGAGTCCATGGAAGAGGACTAAAGTGTAGAATTTTGAAGAATTATTCTATGCATAGGTGGCCTATCTTGCCTAGCAACAAAATGGAAAATCTCTTGAGAATTGTGGTCAGGAGTTTTGGGTTGCTTCAAGCAGAAATTTATATCTGCCAAGGCAGTCTGGTGTATGGTGTAGGTGGAGAGGAGGTAGGCTTACTGTTACCTGTCACTACAAGAGAGCTGAAAAAATCCAGGTGCTTGCTTGGCAGTTATGTCTCTGCCACACAGAGATGCTACCAAAGTGTCTGGCTAGACCTAGCATGTTCATGGAAGTGGGTAAGTTCAGTCTCACAGTTACACAGGGCTGCACAAGTCTGCTTGTGGGAGAGGCCACAGAGCTCACTTGCCATCTTCTCACTGTCTGAATTCTCATGATGAAGATGCTGCTGACTGTTAGAGATGATGAATAAGTGAGGGGAAACATGAGAAGACTCACTTTTTAATGTCCTTGGAGTAGAAATAAGATATAAGAAATAAGATGGGTTGCTTAGGAGGTTATTCCGTGTGCAGTCTGAAGATGTTAGTCCACAATGCACTAATTTCTTGGTAAATAAACAGAGCCTAAAGAGCTGGAAGATATGTTAGAGTAGATCTTACAGGTGGCTTAGTCTGGATCCCAGGAACTGATTTCTGAGTCTGAAACTTGTACTGTTCTTCTCATGTGCCATTTCAGCGAATCTGTAGCCATGAAGTGCCCTCTTGCCCCATATGTCTGTACCCACCAACCGCTGCCAAGATCACCCGCTGCGGGCACATCTTCTGCTGGGCATGTATCCTTCACTATCTCTCCCTGAGTGAGAAGACCTGGAGTAAGTGTCCTATTTGTTATGGCTCTGTTCATAAGAAGGATCTCAAGAGGTGAGACAATATTAATTAAATCATGCATCTTTTTGAAATGTTATTTTTACACTGCTAACCGCCTCCGTACATTGCAGTGTTGTTGCTATGGAAACACGTCAATATGCAATTGGTGATACCATTACGATGCAACTTATGAGAAGAGAGAAAGGTGTTCTGGTAGCACTGCCCAAATCCCAGTGGATGAATGTGGTTCAGCCTGTTTACATCAGAGGTGAGTTTTATCTGAATCCTGGTAGTTGGAATCTCGTTCTGACTGTGACCAGGATTTGTGTAGAGACAATTCACCCTGTCAGTGTCATGCTGTCATCTTAAAACACCAGACTGCAAAACATGGGGCTTAGCAGCAGCAAAGCTTAATGACCATGTTTTAACAGTAAACTTTCTACTCACACTGTTTTTCTGTAAAGGCTTAACTTGTCTGCTGTGTCCCTTCAGGTGACTGAACTGCAGACTCCTGCCTTCACAGTCACTGCTTATAGTTTGATGTGTCCTTTGTATTCTGCATCCATGGGTGTGACTCTTACTGCTTTTATTGGCTCTTCAGTGTCCTTAACGTTTTTCCTCCTGACTCATTATACAGCTTCATAAAAATAGCTGTCTCTGTGTCTAAAATATTTCAAGGCTGTAATCTTCAACAAGGTTTTCATCGTCTTCACTTATCAACTGAAGTCAGTGAATGCTATGGGGAAATAATCAAAATCATTGCAAACCTATTCCAAACATCTGCTGCCTGACATCTTCAGTTTTCTCCAGTCAAGAGTGTGACTAACTCATCATCATCTTATCTGTTAGTATTGCAAAAAATTTGTGACTAAAGAAATAATTTTACTGAACATTGCTGCTTTGTGGGCTGTCTTGACTCACTTCATTTTGCAGTCATATTTAGGAAAGGCTGCATGCATTTAAACTCTCTGGAAAAAGTCAAGTCTTGTAACGTGTGATGGATATCCAGCATGCAGGCTGTGGTCTTACATGTTTCTCACTATTTGAAACTTAGGGGACTTTAGGTCCTTTCATAAAACAAACAAAAGGACAAATGTAGAATCGGAGAACACTCTAAAGCCAGGAAATTCACTATTAACTTGGTATCTGTAGACAAGGTTGGACCCTTGGGGAGCAGTGATTACGGGGACTGTGTTAATATGGGATGCTGTGGTTGCTGTGAAGTAACAGCAGCGGTCACCTTTTGCTAAACTGCAATTCTTGAGCTTACTGTTTCTGCCGTGCTTCTTGTAAAAACCTCATAATAATGTTTTGTATGGATTTTTCATACATATGGGCTTAAGAACTAGTTTGAGCCAAACCAGGGTGAGTGGCTTTGCAGAAATTTCCAACAGCAGTATTATTGATGAAAGAGGAAGAAGCTGCTGACTGCATTGTTTCAGGAAGCTTTGACACCCTCAAGGCTTCTCAAAGGTGATGCTCCTACAGTGTAGAAGTTTAGGCTTGATTTTTTACTGATGTGTAGCAGCTCAGTGGTGAAGTGGCAGCTGAACTGCTGTGTGGGGGAGATAGGTGTCAGAGCAGCTATGTGACACCAGCTTGTGATACAATGGTAATTTGTGGAGTCTGCATCAAACTCGTGCTGAGGGTTGTCTGCCCCGGGGCATTAACTCACAAAAGTGAGCAGTAACAAAACTTCAGAAGAAGCAGCAGTCCAAACTGGTGGCTCTGTGTGCAGATATTAATGATTTGGTGCTCCTTCTGTACAGATGACCAGCACAGTCAGTATTCAAAGCTGCTTCTGGCATCCAGGGAGCAGGTCTTGCAGCTGGTGATCCTGGAGGAGAAAGCGGCATTACTGAAACAGTATGAGGAAGAAAAACACACCCCAGAAGCCTGTTTCATTGAGGCAGCTATCCAGGAGCTGAAGGTAACAACCTCTTGGGAGGCTGTTAGAAGCTTTATTTTTACGAGTATGCTGAGTATCCTTTTTCTGCTGCATGGGTGGTTGTATGTGATTATTTTGCTCTCTAGCAAGTTGCTGGTGTTTGCTGCTGGAGTAGCAGTACACACCTTGGAGGAGATTGTAGTCTTGGGGCCCCAGGTATCTGATGTGGTGTTCAGGATAACACAGCAGAATGATTTTTATGGGATGGTATTCCAGTAAAGGAATGCCAGGACAGGGCTAAAAATAACTATGGGGGTGGTCTCTTGGCTTAAATGGCAAATTGAAACATGATCCCTTTGGATGATCTGCAGGAGCGAGAAACAGCACTCTCTGCTGACCAGGATAAAAACAATGGCATTGCTGGAATCAATGCAGCTGTGGAAGAATTGGTCCTAGAAAGCTCCAAAGCTGTGGAGCCTGCTGTTTCCCAAGAGAAAAAGGTGGGTGACAAATCTGCTGTGGCAAATCCTATTAACACTTAATTCTGCCACTTAACACTGCAGTGTGCGGTGAACCTGTGCCAAAGATTTTTGCAGAGATGATAATGTTTGAAGTAGGTGGTGTGGCACTAACTCTGTCCTCTCTGCTGTGGTAGTGTGATGTGGAATATCTCTCTGCATTCGATGAGGAACTTGTGGAGCCTTCCTCTGACCTGGCAAGTTCCTTTTCGCCTCCTGTGGAAGTAGAAGAGGCAGTGCTGGATGAGGAGGAAGTACCTGAGGTGGACACTGTAGGAGAGCCTGGTGTGAACACTGTAGAGGAACTAAATCCAGCTGAAACAAGCTGCCAAGAATCTAAAGATACAGTTAGCAGTGGACATCTTGGCAACTCTCCTTTTTACTATTTCTATCAAGGTCAGTGCAATGAAATCCTGGAATCACAGGGGCAGAGATGCCTCCTTTGAGACCCTCCTTGAGGAATGTGTTTGTCAATTCATTAGGCGCAGCTAACCCCTGTGAAATAAAAGCCCCACAGGAACTCAGAAGGGACCTTCACTTTTATTAGTGGAGTGTGTCCTGAGGTGGGGAGAAGGGTACTGAAAATGAACAGGCACAGAAGGAGTGATGATGTGTTACCTTTCAGCGGAGGATGGGCAGTGCATGTACCTTCACCCTGTCAACGTTCGATGCCTTGTGCGTGAATATGGCAGCTTGGAGAAGAGTCCAGAGAAGATAACTGCAGCTGTAGTGGAGATAACTGGCTACTCCATGACAGAGGTAGTTATTTTATCTTCTTAGTAATTAATGGCCTTGTTTTAGCAGGTTAGTCATTGTAGAGGAGACTTGATTCTCTTCAGTAGTGAGGAATAATAAGTATGAATGGGTAGGGATGCTAATCTGTGAAGGGCATTTGTGCAAGGTGCTGGGCCTTATGTTGCTTTTGATAAGTAGGCTGTACTATAGGGTTTTTTTTCCTAGAAGGTCTAGTGCAAAAATACTTGTGTTGCAAGTCTGGTATTGCAGAATTTTATTCCAGTTATGTGAGTGAGAAGGGAGGAAGAACATGAAAATCACTAAGTGAGCTGGAGTAACTGCATCATCCAAGTCTGATTATGATGTAGCTGGTGGAGATCTTGGAACATTTGGTTCTGACTCAGGGCATCTGTCATGTGTTTGTAGTTTTTAAAGTAACTATTGTGTCACTGGTGCTATTTTTTTCCATTTGATTTGATGAATGTTATGCATTCTATTTCCATTCATCACCATGGCTGCCTCTAGTCCCTGTGGTGACCTATCACTCTCTCTTTATCAGGATATAAGACAGCGTCATCGCTACCTCTGTCACTTGCCCCTCACCTGTGAGTTCAGCATTTGTGAACTGGCTCTGAAGCCCCCTGTCATCTCTAAAGAGACTTTAGAGCTGTTTTCAGGTTTGTACTACCTACTAATAGGTTCTGCCTTGAAGGGGAAGTTGTTCTTATCTCTTTAATGGTAGAAAAAAGAACATACATTACAGCTTTATTCCTCTTGCACCAACTCTCTGATGACTGTTAGACAGAACAGCCCCAACTCACTGTTTCATAGACAATTAACAAAAAGAATAAAAATCCCCAACTGTTTGGAAGAGCATATGTTATTTGTTAAGCGTATTTTGTTACTAATGTGTTATAAGGTTGTTCTCAGAGCTGGAGGAAACCTTGCCAGAGTATTGGTGTGGGTTTTTTGATATCCAGTTTTTTGCATTGCTCCTAGATGACCTTGAAAAGAGGAAACGTCTGCGGCAGAAGAAAGCTCGCGATGAACGACGGCGTGAACGCAGGATTGAGATAGAAGAAAACAAGAAACAGGGCAAATGTAAGTTATGATGGCACATAAATGGTGGATTTTCAGCCATACTTGGTTGCTGAGTTGATTTCTTGAGCTATAGGATGAACTCTGAGGCCTGTAGTTTGTATTGGGTACTTAGAAGAAGATTACAAAGTATTAGGAACAATGTCTGTATGATGAAAAACATAAGCTGTTTTAGTCAGGATGATAAGTGATGTTATGCAATTGCTGCATACTTGTGCATTTTGGGAGAGATGGAGGGCATTCAAGGGCACAGCTATCTCCATGGTGTACATAGCTCTCTGTTTTTATAGTAATCACGATGTAAAGTGGAAAGTGAAGGCAAAAAAAGGCCTAGAAACTGCTTCCATCCAGCAGCAGGGCTTCTACTGGTCTCCAAAAAGAGGGTGGAAAGAAATAAGTTGGCACCTCCTAGACTCCTGAAATGACTTGCATATTGACAGTCCTCCCCCACATTGTGTAGTGCTTTAATTTAAAATCTCTTTCTAGATCCAGAGGTCCATATTGCTCTGGAGAATCTGCAGCAGTTCCCTGCTTTTACCTCTTGCCCTGGAGAAACTGCCAGCACTGATCATCAGGGCTTCTGTCAGTCTCCTCTTGGCAGAAGCCCTGTGTTTCAGACAGGTGAGCATCTGGAAAAACACATCACATTTAGCTCTTGATCATTCTTCTGGGATCTAGTGCTCAGGTCATCATGCTAAACTTTTTCAATACTGATCAAAGACAGCTTCTTTTCAGAGAAGCTCTGGCTGCCCTGTCCCTGAAGGTGTTCAAGGCAAAGTTGGATGGGGTTTGAGCAACCTAGTGTAGTGAAAGGTGTGCCTGCCCATGGCAGGTTGAGATGGTCTTCAAGTCCTTTCCAACCCAAACCATTCTGTGATTCTTTCCTATGTATGAGATAATACACAAAAAGCAGACATGGTTAAGAAACATTCTGTTCCTTTGTCTACTTTTTACTGCCTCTACCTTGACAATATGAGATCTGCACTGTAGTTACCCCATGTTTTACATGAGGCAGAAGAAAGGAAACAATTGTCCCAAAAAGGGAAGAAAACTGTGCTTGCCAGGAAAACACTACTGGCATTTTTCCTTTATATCATCTCCGTCTTCTCCAACATATTATTGTAAAGTAAACCAAACAAAAAGCCCCTCCATCCCAGCTTCCAAAATAAGTAAACAAAACCTCTCAAACAAAAGAAAGCCACAAGCAAACTTAAATTTCCCTTAAATAAAAAGATTAAGGAAATTTGAGAAATCCCACTGTGTGAGTGATGGATAGAACCAATGAGATCAAAATGATTAATTACATAGGATGATAAAACTTTATTTCTGTTTCATCCTGATAAGCAGCATGACTGCCTTGGCCAAATGCAGCTGGGTTTAATTCTCAGTTCCTTTCTCTGTAGAGTCTATTCCAACTCCGCTGTCACCTGCTGCCAGCCAGGTCAGCCCATTGCTCTGTGGAAGCTTGGAAGAAGAATCTCCCTTCCCTTCCTTTGCCCAGGTAAACCATGTAGTAGAGTGAATCTTATCAAAATCACCTGTGTCTTAGTTGGGGGTTAGGCTGAGACTACAATAGCTTCCCCTACAAAAACAATGTGGGATAAATCATCGGGTGACATCATAGGGTTTGAGTGCCTGAAGGGGTTTCTAGATTTTCTTGCCACTTAGGGGATGTGTAGGATTGTACAAGTATATGGAATTTAATCATATCCTACAACTTTTTTGATAGATGTTGAGAGTTGGAAAGGCAAAACCAGAAATGTGGCCCAAACCTGCTCCAAAGACAAGAGGTAAGAAAATTTGGTATTAGTACTTCAGGTTCTTTACCATGCCTCTAAATGTGAGAAATCTTGTAACTTCAAAAGAAAGATCTGGAGTGTGGAGGGGCATTAGTGTGGTCAAAGTTTTATAC
Organism: Hylia prasina; assembly: GCA_013397195.1. Lineage (NCBI taxonomy): Eukaryota > Metazoa > Chordata > Aves > Passeriformes > Sylviidae > Hylia > Hylia prasina. Next base: position 5,747 of record VYXD01001868.1, on the reverse strand, counting down.
AGCCTTCTGCACATCCTTTCCTCTTTCAGATGAGAACACTCTGGCACTCCCAGTGCCTGCAGATAGTGATGGAGAAAGTGACAGCTCTGACCGGATACCTGTGCCCAGCTTCCAGAATTCCTTCAGCCAAGCTATTGAGGCAGCCCTCCTGAAACTGGACAAACCGTCCACAGCTGATCCTTTATCAGGTAAAAAGCAGGGTGAAAGGTAGGAAAACTTTCCAAAGTGGAAAAATTGAATATTTCCCCTTCTTCCTCTGGGAGAAGTGAAAGCAGCAATTTTGGGGACCAAATATTGGCCAGAGAACAGTTCTGAAAGTTGTCAGGTTGTGGTTTCTCTGAACAGCTTGACTGGGGTTTCTGTCAGCTTAGAGCAGCCTCTTAGTGGGAGCTGAGACCTCCAACTAGCCAAGAATCCTGTTAGGACAAAGATGGCTTTTGTGTTGGCCATGTCTCTGCTGGAACCTAAATTAAGCTTTATCTTAAGGAAGTTCAAGTTATACATTTCTCATCTAAAAATACCTGAGCTGCTGAAAATGTCGAGATAACTGCTAGCTGATATTTCAACTTAGAGAATGTGAAACAAATTGAGGTGAACTTAAACCTGTTGCTGGCTGGTGAAATTTATTTTTAATGCTCAGTTCTGATGTTTAGCTTTGGCTTCTGTTTGGAGACTGCACTGGATGATGGAGAGAGTTGGATGGGAGGGCCTGAGAATTTCAGTGGAGTGTCTGCTCCAGTTGTAGGTTTTTTGGACATGTATGAAAGTAATACCTGTTGGAAAGGCAAACTGCTAGATGCTGCAGTCCTAGGATCTGCTGTTACAACAGCAACTTTACAATCATTTAGGCATGTTTGTAATTGTTTCAGATGTGATAGTTTCCCTTAATTCATCTGCAGTAATTTTTTTGTTAAACTACATGGTGTTCAGTGAATTGATAGGAAGTGTTGTAGAAGCCACTTAAGCCAGGGGAGAAGACCATTTATCATTTGTGTGTGATGTTCCTGTTCTATGACAAGAATGACAGTATCATTTTAATTCTTCACAGAGGAAAAGGGAGGCAAGAAAAGAAAGAAACAGAAGCAGAAGCTATTGTTCAGCACCTCTGTTGTTCACACAAAGTGATCCTGCTATTCAAGAGAAGTTTCCTCTCCTGGTTTTCTTTTAATTTTGCTTTGTTTTGCTGCTATAGTTTAAGTATTTAAATTTGAACAGCCTAAACTTGTGTTTCCAGGACTTCTAGGGGCTTCAGGAGGAAACTGTGACAGTATATGTTGAAGTAACATGTTTTGATTCCAACTGCTTAATGAATTTATACTGAAAGTTTTGGAAGTAACAACGCAGAGACAAATCGGCCAAGGCTTGTAGTTGCTGAGTCAGTCCTTTGGGCTTGATAAGCAGTGTGAAAGTCCTTACAGCTGTGTGGCACTGCCAAAGTACTGCAATGTTACCCAAGAGAAAAGGCAGAGAGCCTTTATTTTCCTGTAATTATTCATGGGCAGAAGTCCATCTGACTGACAGTAGTGCTGTTGCAGTAAAGCTGTCAAACTGCTCTCTTGAAACTGGTTTTGGCTGCACTGGAAACAGGCAAAAGAGCTTACTGGCTTTAGATTGTTAGCTGCTATGTCTGTTCTTTTTCTAAAGAGCAAGAATTCCTCCTGTTCTCCTGGCTTGGAAAGATACTAAGCTGATGTGAGTGTAAAGCAGAACTTGGCTGCTTGGTTTTAAAGTGGCTTGATGATTTGTGTATTTCAAAATGGCACTAGTGGTAGAAGGAACCTCCTGACTTCTCTCAGTTGTTCAGGTCTGTTTTAATGTGGGTGAGTGAGGCTGCTAATTTTTGTTTGTTTTTTGCCAACCATGGGCTACACGTTCTTTTTAACCTGATCATCTAGAATAAACACTCTCCTCTCGGGCTCCTGATAACCATCTGAATGATGGTTTGACACTGGCTGCTCTTGAGTTGGAAGAACAATTGATAGCTGAAGTCTGTAGATAACTTTTATACTCCAGCAAGAAAGTGGGGTTCTCTTGTACTGGGATAGGAGCCTGTATCTGCTTGGTTCTGGGATTTAAGTTGATCTGTGCTACAAACATGTCTCTTCTGGACCCCTCCCCGCTCTTTCTTTGGGTGGTGACATTCTGCACTGCTTGTGGTTTGATTTGAGCTAATGAGTTAAGTGGTGTGGATTTTGTTGAATAAAATGAGTTTTAGGTGTAAGGTACCAGTCAAGGCCAACAGTTGCAATAAATCATACGCACATGCACTTACTGTACTGCACCCTTCCTCAGCTGTAGCTGAACTGTCATAGCAGTGTGGAGCCCTAGAACACTGCAGAGACTAAAATTTTACCTTCCTGCTGGCAGAATTAATTGCAGGGTGCTGGTACAAAGTACCACTGAACTGTATTCTGTTGTCTTCAGCCCCAGTGGCACAGGCTTCAGTGTGATCTGTCCCTCTGACAGTGATCTGAGCACTTCTGAGGCACTTGGAGTTAGGTATTTCAACACCACTGGCAGTCATGGTGCTTCACATCAGTAAATGGGTGCTTGATTTCAGAGCAACAGGCTCCATGTGTGTGCCTCATGGGAAGCTGGTACCAAAGAGTCCATCACATGTGGCTATAAACCAGAAAGAACAGGAGAGGGAGGAGGTAAAGAACTTCCAACTGCTGCAGGATAAAGGAAACACCTGCAACACATTCTCTGAAAGCAGCTTGCCTTCACGCTTGGTCACAATTAACCCCACTCAATGGAAAGACAGTACAGCTTGTCAGGGGAGTGCAAAGAAACTAAAGATGCCTGAAAGTAGTGACACTCTTGTCAATACTTCAAATGCATATGGGAAAACAAGTGGTGAGGGCAGAGAAAGCAACTAAGGGAGATTCAAATATGCAGTGAACTGTGTTTACAGCAAGTCATTTTAAGCTATGGAACAGGAGTAACAACTTAAGTGTCTAACCAGTATCTGTTGTGTTGTATTATCTCTGCACATTTATAGTCAACTTTTCTTTGCATTGGGAAGAGAGAATAGCTGGAGCTGGTGTAACTCACCTCCACATGTCACAGGCACTAGGATAAGGGAAGTGATGCAGGCAAGGCAGGCTGTCCCTGCTGCAGGGGCAGTCCCCACAGGGACAGCATATTCAATTGTATCTTGTTTTCCTATGGATTCGAGATAATACCAGCAATGCTACTTTCCTGTAACTGATTGGTGTAAACTTAATAAATATCTAAGCAGTACTTGTACCTGTGAGTTTTATAATGGGGGGATGGAGTTGAGCCTTGCAGCTCTGCCGTACATTCCATGTACTCTCTGCTCCTGTGAACACAACTGGTGCTTTTCTCACTCAAAACAGGGGACAGGATAGCCCTGTGGCTAACAGTGCACTTAAAGATACAGTAAAAAGCAGATTTTAATGCTTTTTGTATGCTGAAGGAGAGTAACTATGTTCCTTGTCTGTGCCAACTGCCTAAAGCTCCCTTCTACCTCAGCATGAAGAACATGTTGAGCTGCTACACTCCTCAGGAGCGCAAGTGGTTTTGACTCCTGGAGTGAAATAGCTTATTTAAGTGAAATCATGTTTTATTTTTTTAAAAAATTTAAGAACATTTGGAATAGGGAATGAAGTCTACATATGAACAAATGCTTTTCCTGCCCCCCGCACCGCTTAACACTGAAGAGAATCAGTCACATCTTCATTAAACAAATACAGCATGGAGGTAAACAGTAACAAGTGACATTCAGTCTGTCTCTGTGCCATCATCCTCCTCCTCATCTCCACTTTGAGACTGCTCTTCTGTAAGGGAACAGCTCAACAAGGACTTCTGTATACATTGTCTTTCTTCTGCAATAAAGAAAGCAACAGAGGGTTACTTGATCTCTTCACATACACTGGACTATCCTATACTTCTAAAGACAGAAACACTTCTCTGGCCAAGAATTCAGAAGTAGCCCAGCATATCCTACAAAGACCCCAGGAAATGAGGCTACATTTTAGGAAAGTGTGGAGAAACTCACCTTCATTTGTACAGTTTTGCAATAACCTCAGCAGCTGTGTTCTGTTATGCTGAATCAGAAATTTCTGACATGTTCTTATAGTGCCTGTCAAAGTCACAAGAACAGCATGTAACAATGCATAACCAAATGTTTCAGAGCTGCTTGTGTATTTCCCAAAGAGTACCCTATCAAGTGACAAATGCCCCAGGAAACAAGGTTGTTAATGCAAATACTACGAAGGGGCTGTAGGCTTCATTTTTGCACTGCTTGAGTTAAGAGTGGTGGAGTAATAATTTCTAACATGCAGTGCCTGTTAGTTCCCCTGGGCGTTAATTTTCACAAGGCAGAAGATACTATCCTTTGAAAATATATTTTAAAATAATGTAACATTGTATTTGCTGCTCTGGTCTTGTGATAAATATAATGAAGCCTCAAGCAAAATTAACGAGGGTTTAAAAAAAGAACTGCTGCTGCCTCTTTCTTATTCAGATCTGCTGAAAGCAGTTGCTGTTAGTAACACAAGAGGACTGTCGCACGCAGAGCAGCACCACGGGGTCGTGGCAGGTCTGATAAAAGCTCCATCCTCCCCCCAGGCCCGGGGGGCTCCTGACCTCCGACGTGCAGGGTGTTGAGGAAGCAGGGGTAGCGCTGGGCGCGGCTCTCCAGGTACCGCACGAAGGGCAGCGCGGAGCACAGCAGCCGGTACGAGTCCTTGCGGCACCGCAGCAGCACCGTCCCGGTGTAGGCGTTCAGATACTTCACTGCGGGGGACACACGCACGGCTGAGCGGACCCGGAGGGACCCCGCACCCCCGGGACCGCCCGTCTCGCCCGCACCTGTGAAGGAGATGGAGCAGCACGCCAGGCCGTAGTCCCCGTGCACCCGTGCGATGGCGTCTCTGACGGCGAGGCCCAGCGCGCGGTCCTCGATGCACTGCCGGCACCGCGGGTCCTCCGAGACCACCTCGCAGAGCACGTACCTGCGGGACAGCGCGGCGTGAGCGGCGCGGAACCGGCCCGGACACCGCGGCGGCGCCCCCCGCCCGCCTCACCTGTTCTTGAACCGCACCATGGCGGCGGCGGCGCGCGGCACGGACGGACGGCGCGCCCGGCCAATGAGCGAGGCGCCTCCCCCGTTGTAGCCAATGGCCAGCGGGAGGAGGCGGGGCCAAAGGGAGGACAGCGCGGCCCCGCCTCCCCCATGGGCCGCGCGTGCGCGGTGCTACTGGGAGCCGCCGGTCGGTGACGGAGCCAGCGTCGCTTGGCTTGGAAAAGACCAGAGGTCATGGTGCCCATCCTGTGGCCAGTCGCCACCATGTTAGCCAGACCACGTCCCGTCTTTCCTTAAACACCTCCAGGGACGGTGACTCCATCACCCTGGGTAGTAGCCCATTCCAATGTCTGATCACCCTTTCTATGAAGAAATTCCTCCTCAGGACCAACTTAAACTTCCCTTGGCGCAGCTTAACACTGCGTCCTCTTGTTTTGTCGCTCGTTGCCTGGGAGAAAAGCCCGATTCTCGCCTGACTCCAGCTCCCTTTCAGGTACTTGTAGAGAGCGATAAGGTCCCTCCCGAGCCTCTTCCAGGCTGAACACCCCAAACCCCCTCAGCAGCTCTTCACAAGGACGTACGAAACCGTACTTTCCCAGCTCCGCTGCCCTCCTCTGGACCCACTGCACTGTTAGTGGAGGATATCCTGGCACGTTCTGGGCTGGGGTATATTACACCTCAATATCCTTCCTGAATT
>VYXD01001866.1:1366823-1381053 GCA_013397195.1 Hylia prasina | reverse complement strand
CTGGTTTCCCTACAGCCTGCCTCCACCACCCCCCTCTATCTGCCATCAGCCCCCCTTCCTCTCACCCCATCCTGCACAGCAATCTGCTGCCTGTAATTCCCCTGGCTTGAAGAGGGGCCCTGCCTGTTTCCCCCCATTCCTGCTGCTCACATGGAAGCTTCCTCTCCCTTACTTTCCTCTCTGACACATCCAGATTCCCTGCAAGGAAAAACCCCCATGTTGCAAGGCCTTTCTGGGGCATGGGTCTCCTGTTCCTCTCCCCTATGCCAGCAGCAGCACACACATTTGTTTCCTTGCTCCATTAAGCCAGTAAATGAGGCTGGCTTAGCTCAGCACCGTGAGCTGGTGCTCTGAGCCCAGGATGTGTCTCAGCACAAGAAATAACACTGATGAGCGCAAAGGAGGGATTTGTGAGTTTGGCACCACGCTGTTCTACCCCTGACACTGAGGAGAGCAGCTTCTGGAGACCAAATCAAGCAAGCTAATGTAGCCTGCAAATGTTTTAGGGGTTGGCCAGGTGACCATACTGCCTTCTTTGAGGCCTTCCACCCTGCTCTGGGAGAAGATAAATCAATGCAAGGCAACATCTGCCAAGATATTGACTTTGGCTCTGCTCACGGACTGCCTGCACTTCAGAGATGGGTAATATTCAGCTTGATTATCTCTCACCGCCAAGAGGAAGTTTCTCTCTATGCTTAAAATCACTGGGATGAGCCAAGTAGGAATCGATCTGTGGGAGAGAAATGCTGACAAGAAAACACAAGTCAGAGACAGGATGAGAGTGGACGATGGGTGAGCAATGGAGACAGCCTCTGGCAGCTTGCCTGGCCAGGTTAGCAACAGCCTGGGTCACTACAGCCAGAGAAAGATTAACACCAAGCACATTACTCCAAACTTTACAGAGGGCCACTTTATGCTCTTCCCCTCCTTCCCTGAATAGCTTCTCTTCTCTTAGATTGTTCCTCAACCTCTTAAAACATCTTTTCTCTACTCATCCCTACATCCTCACTGCACTGGAGTTTTCTCATCGCTTCATGTGCACCCAGCTCACTGCTAAAGGCATGACACTCAGGACTTGTAAGGCTTGTCACCTGCTCCACTTTGGGCCTTATGTCACATGCCACCTTGCTAGTGGTGAAAAGCCCCAGGAGTACTCATATATTGCACCACATCCACCTCTTAGGTAGACTCAAACCCTCATGGGCTCATATACCAATGCAGAAAGTGATTTCATACCGATAAAAGGTGACATTTCATTAACAGAACATGCTGACAAAGCCTCATGAAGTGAGCATTCAGCAACATCATCAAACTTTCCTGGGATAAAACACTGAGCCTTCGACTTGTTTTTCCCTACCGTGCTCAAAGTAAAACATCCTGTAGGTCCTGTGGCCCTCCAAGGGTAGTAGATATGAAAAAAAAAAAAAAAAAAAAAAAAATCTGAGTCCTGGCAGAAGAAAATCAGTTTTAGGGATAGTCTTGACACTGATTCTTACTTCTGTTTGCCAGACAGGTTCAGTGCCACACGCTTGGAGTGGCACTAATGACAGTCTCCTTGCAGCACATCACGCTCCTGAGATGGAAAGGAAGAAGGTCAGCCACAGCTAAAGAAATGGGTAAGGACCTCCCACCAGGCTCACTCAGCATCTCACTGAGGCATTTCCCTGAACCTTTCAGCTGTGTTTCTGCCTATGCTCCTGCTGTTCTCTGAGCCTGAAGGCAGCAGCAGAGCTAGAAGAGACCCAAAGGAACCATCAAGTCTGTTCTACTCTGTGAAAGATGGATCAGTCCTACTTTGTCATTTGTGGCATCTGTCACTCCTCATACATGTCTAGTCTGCTCTTAAAGCCCTCCAATGATGGAGTAACACAGCCTCCCAAGGAAATTTGATTCAATGTTTTGCTACCTTTACTGTTGCAGAGCTTACCGACATTAAACCTCTCTTGCTACAATCTTAAACTCCTCCCCATCTTCTTCTGCAGAAGACATAATTCCTTTCTTTTGTATCCTGTGTACCTGCATGCTGTAATGCCTATCTCATGTTTAATCCTATCTTCTTTAGTCTTAACAGCGCCATTTCCATCCATCTCTCCTCAAGAGTATGCTGTCTAGACCTTATGATCATTCCCACTTCTCTCTTCTGGAGTCCATCCAACTGGACCACATCTCCTCAGAAACACAAGGAGAGACAGAGAGACACAGGACCCTACTGCAATGATCAGAAAGCAGCCAGCACTGCCACTGGAGCAGGGACACAGCTACAGCACAACACAACGATGCTGTAAAATCTAATGTGTGCCCTTCCTTCTCTCTGCTCTGGGAGCTGGATGCTGCTCCCACTTTGAGATTCCTGTGAAGAAAAAAAAAGGCATTTAAAAGGCTAACTGATCTGACCATGTCCAAAGTCCTTGACCCACCTGCATTTCAGCACTAATTCCCAAGTCAGGGTAGTACAAAGCTGCACGTGTTTGTCCACCTTGGGACACACTTTTCAAATTGACAGACCTGCATGCCTCTGACTCATTGCCAGTGTTGGAGACCAGCCAGGAGAAGAGGAAGGAAAGAAATGCCACTCTAAAGGCCAATGAATACGCATGAAGCATGTTACGCAAGAACCCCCGCGGACCCCCTTACCCAGGTAAAAGTCCCACAGATGGCCCATCCCTAACCACAGTTGATGCAGTGGGGAGGATGTGTGGGTGGACAGATAATTTGATATTTAACTGAAAAAACAAAAATGGGTTTAATGCAGTGCAAAGAAGACAGATTGCCTGCAGCACCTTCTGCTCCTGATTATGGATGCCAATCTCAGGTTTCCCTTAAGTGTAAAAGCAGCCAAGATGTGTGGGTTTTCACCAAAGCTTCAGAGACACAGTCCTACAAAAAGAAGTGCCACAGGAGGTTAATAAAGAGTGACCAGCACCATGAAACATCCCGATTACAGCACCAGAAATGGCTTTAGTTTCCTGTAGCATCTTATGGTTTCATGCCAAATAGGGGGCCAAACCATGGGGCTGTCTCCAAAGTTTCTACAGTGGACAAATGTAGCTGAAATGGTCATAACTCACCAGCTAAAGTCCTGATGCTTCAAGGTTAAAGAGGTCTGCCAATTTTTACACTGAGAACTTTTCCTAACGTTGCACCAGCGTTGTCTTTTAAATGCATCTGCCTTCTTTGCCACTTGCACAAGAAAATCTCAGATCTGCATCCCAGAGCTGATGTGTCACCCCATGTGAGCGTCATGCAAGTGTCAAGCTTCCCACCCAGGAAAGAGCTACAACAGAGGGAGAAAAAGCCCCCAGTTGCCTCCTTCTGACTTCCAGGAGTAGAATCACAGCACATCAAGAACACACTGCACTGTGTTCCTCTGCTGACAGCAGCAAGGTGGCTTTCACACCAGCCTGCAGCCTAAGCTCTTGCCTGTCAATCACTTCATAAATGAATGGGATCTCCTACCACTCCATTTCCAACTTGGATCATAACTGAAAGCAGGAGAAACACACCACTGGGATGCAAAAGGCATCCAGCTATATTTCTCCTAGGAAGAGAAAGAGCTTTACTGGTGACACAGCCCAACTTCTTACTAGCCCTCCTACACACACCCTTTCTGTGAGCTCACAGAACATATATGCACCAGGCATTCTGTGTAGGAAGAGAAAATAAATACACGGTGGGGCCAGTCTGAAGAGCTGGAGACGGGACAGAACCTACTTGAGAAATGTCAGGGGGTTGTGGAAAGACCACCCCTATTTAACCAGCATGCAAAGGCTAAGGGGACAGCAAATGTGAAAAGGGGGGAGGGCAGGCTGCAGCAGACCCTCTCCATCTTCTTCCACCTCCCTTGTCCTTTGACTGGGGAGAACTGCTAACAAACCTGCCTGCACTGAAGGGACAAACATGGCCCACTAAATCACAGCCCACACATGTCTCTGCTCGTAGGAGGAGGGAGGCTCAAATGCCCCTTCTCCTGTGAACCCCGGAAAAACAACTGCCTCAGCTGGTGCAGGCTCCCTGCTCTATTGCTGCAGGGATGGAGACTATGGATCATGTTACATCATATTTGGCAGAGAGGGGACAATAATTTTTCAGGGAGTAATCACTCCTGGAATCTCACTTTTCTCCAAGCTCAGAGGACACCCTGGAACAGATGGGGGCTTCCTAGCATACCTGTGCTACCTGCAGCACTCAACAATTGCTTACTTGCAGTGACAATGTTTTCCTCCCCTCTCCAGCATTTTCCAATTCCAACATGCTTATTTGTACCTGGTCCTCTCTGTCACATGCTTTCCTTTCTATTCTCTGACCAGATGAGCATTGGGCCTGACCATGAACAAATTCCTGCTGACTCTAGTTGGGAATCTGGGCTGGGGATGGGAATGAAACTCACTACAAAGGAGCTGGTGTGAAAGAGTCAGCTAGGCTTTGTCACTGTGGTTCCTCTCCTCCAAAGGAAAAGAAAGAGATAATGATGTTGGAACATTTTAACCTTTCTTTTTCTGAGCTTGATAGGCTTGGCCTGAGGCACCTTTTCGAGCAAAAACAGGCTGCTGCAAGATTGATTGGTTGGGTGCAGAGTTTAAAGGTAATTTTCTCTTGTCACATGCACATAAATTATTGTGGCTCAAGCTGTGATCAGCTCTACATCTCACTTGTTTGACTGCTTTTATGCCCGGCCTCCTATGAGGGGTTGCAAGAACCATGTCCAGTGCTCCCTAAGCATCGTCCAACATAAATATATATCAAGAGCACCACAGGCATACACACAAAATTAGTGTCTTGGTTTGAGGTGAGGCAGGGGCACATGCCTGCAAATCTGTACAGACAGGGCCTCCAGCTGCAGAAGTTGCTGCTAGAGCCTTGTTTTGCTCATCTATGGACCTTTCAAAAATGTTCTGTCCGTGAACGCCAGGGCAAGGAAAACTCATCCACTCAGATTATTCACAAGGGGGAGAGAAAAGAAGATGCACATGCACACACACAAAGGAAGCACAGCTGCAGCCAAAGTGAATTCATTTTTAACATTCATGAAAGTATTCACAGAACACTTCAGTGCTATTTGCCTAAATTTTGCTGTTTGGAGTAAACACTTGAGCCAGCGCAGGCTGTATGTTCTAGGTGCAGTACCGCATTGGGGATTAGAGGGGGCTCCTGGATCCAAGTCACAGATTCACACCACGTCCCGAGGCACATGTGACTTAAGGCACAGACTCACAACCTGCCACCACATAGTTCCTGACTTTTGATCCTTGCAAAAGGACTTTGCAAGTACCCACAGCCACCGCATTCCCCATCCATCGCAACCTTATGCAACAAAGGCATGTGAGCTCTGCCAAATTTAAACACAAAAGCAGTGCCAAACAATGACAGCTCTGTCGTGCCCCTGGTCTGGGGGAGCAGACCCCTTTCCCCACCTCTACTCTCCCATCCCTCTTCTCAATTACACCCCTTCACTGGTTTCTTTTCCTGGGTATTCTAAGCAGCTCAGACAAGGGGAAATGCTACAGCACACAGGGGAGACTCAGCTGAAGCCCTGAAGACAAGAGCTGTGAGAGTTGTCTCTTCCTCCTTCATAAATACAGCTGAGACGACGACTGGATAATTGGCTAAGTGCCTGTCAGCTTAATAACACACAGAGAGAGAGAGACAGAGAGGCAAAAGGCGAGATTTGTATTTACAATTCAAAGTCATGGATGCTGCCTGCCAGTGGATTTCAACAGGGTTTTGTTTGCAGAGGAAGGCATGAAAGGTGACTGGATGTGCAGCTCCGAATCACGGTCTCATGGTGTGAGGGTGGACAACCAGCTTGGGATAAAGGGAGGAAGCAGAGCACTGAGGCAGCTACCATACAGGCACTATTGTGTTCCTGGTTAAAGTATCCGTGGTTTCCTACACTGGAAATGCATCACCACTGCCACCCCTGGTAGGGCACTGTTCTCACTGATACACTGTCATACCATGTTAGCGACACTGGTGCATCTCCAACCATGCATCTCCAAGCATCTCCATGGTCATCTTGCTGACCCTGAGAGGAGAGGATGCAGGGGCACCACGAGTGGCAGCTGCACGGTGGTGTGACCATTCCCCTTTTGTTTTGCAAGTGCACAGCACAGATGTTGGCACCGGGGGGAGCTGGAGCCTGCTTGGCCTTTCCCTTTCCCTCATAAATCTGGTGCAAATCTAGGAAACCATCTAAGGAGAGCACTTGTGATGAAAAACCATTCAGACATGTCTGGGTTCTTACAGGAGAGCAGGAGCGTGTGTGCAGGAGAGAAGCCTCCCTGCTTTTTCTAAGTTTTCACTACTTCCCTCTGCCACCGAAATGCAAATTAGTGAGAGTGGTTCAGGTCACTACTGGAAAGGGACAGTATTGGCCAGATCTACAGTGGTGTTAATCACTGAGCCTCAGAAGAGGCAGATGCTATATTCTGTCGTGATATATTTGCTGCTTTTTTTCCTTAACAGCTGTAGCAACTGAAACACACTGAAACAAAAGGATACTTCCAGCATTAGTGAGGATTACTGAGGTCCAAGAGTTGGAAAAAGCCACAGAGACACCCAAGTAAGCAGACCCTCATCCTGTCCATCTGGCAGTGCCACCTCTCGGTTGCAAGTGTGGCAACTTTATGAAGTATATGAACATTTGTCCAGCTACACACAAGAAAAGACTTTCCACTTTTAAATGGGATCAAACAGGGAAACATACCCTTGCATGCAGGCACACACAAGCACACATCTGCCAAATTTCATACAGATGTGCTATTGCAAAGTATCTGCTGAATTCCAGCCCTGTGTGAGTGGGCTCATTTCCATCAAGTTATCTGGGACTGAGGAACCCCAACCCCAGTGAAATCAATAGAGCTGCAGTAGTGCTATTTCTCCTCTCTTTGCACAGGGCTGAGCACAGTGGGGGATCTCTAGGATCACAGCTGGCCTCTCCCACACAACCAAGTTGCTCCTAATAAAAATCTGCAGAAATATATGAGCACAGAGGAGACTGGCAGTTCAGATTATTTTGAAATAGCTGTTTTCTAGGCAGAGGTGAAACTCGTCATTATTAGTTCCCATTACTTACCATAAAACCAGGCACGTTAGATGTGCTTGAAGCCTGAAGCAAATGCTTTGGTGTCAGATTCAGCTGAAAATCGCATTCGTTTTTTTCTTCAGCAAGAGAACAGTAAAAGAAAACTCAGTAAATTCCTGACTTCACCTTTGTGCCCTCCATTGCGCTTACTCCAGCAGAGCACGAGTTCACACAAACCAGAGTGAATTTTGATGGACAACAAAACTAGGTAACTTCAATGAAAATGGCTATATTCAGCCTCACAGTGAGCCTGTTGAAGCCCTGCCGCTGCATCAGCAGCAAGCTGTGGCCCGGCAGATCTGTCAGAATCAGATGCCCATGGGTCTGGATATAAAGGGCAGGTATGTGTAACATATATTCTGAAAACTTATAGTTATGAGATGCCAAATTCCAGTAACTGTGAGCTATTTTAAGAATAGGTCTTTCCTCATGACCTGCTGGGGAGGGGAGTGGAAGACATACCGACTCTGAGCCACTTCAGGTAACACATAGTACTATATAAATTATAATGCCAACTAAGTAGGAAAACATATGGTACTTAGTTGCAAACTGAAGTGTGTGTGCAAACTCAGGGGAGGAGGTTAAAGCCATACAGCTCGATACTGTCTCTCTATCATTCTGAATGCAAAATATACATACGGTGTTATTAAACATGCATCATTTCACCAAAGAAAGCCTTTCCTTTTCTAATTTCCATTCCACTTTTCCTTGTGATGCGTTAGTCCCACCTTGCAGAAAGCACATTCTCACAAAGGGCCCCCTTTCCTCTGGGCACATCATATAAAAAAATATGTGTGTGTATAAGGAGAGATGATGATTGCCAGCCTTTGACCATACACATATTGCAACTTCCTTTATCATATGTATGCACACACATTCACATGTCTATGGTTGCATGTGTGCCTTCATATAATGGCACCATCTGCTGCCAGAGCTGGAAGTTTTGCAACATCATCTGTTACTACATTTATACATTTTTTATTTTTCATTTGAAGGAAAGAATCAGCAGAGTTTGCACAGATCCTGACTCACCCTGTCTCGACACATGGACATTAGAATTGATAATGAAGGCTTTGTACAGACTTGGGACTTTCAGTCAACATCAATGCGGATGAGGACGTAGCAGGGAATCCTCATTTGTCACATTTGCTGGCTTGTTGTGTGGCTGAGCCAAAAGGCAACCCAGGCTGATGGACAGGTCACTAGCTGGGTGTGCCTGAGCCCTGCCAGCAACCCTGGGGCAAGTCCCCTCACCTCCTGCCCACCCCCAGCCTGGGTCCATCCCAGCTAATAGCCTGCCTGCCCTGCAGAGGAGGGGATCTCTCACTCTGCTCACATGGCACTTAATACAAAGGGTGCCTCAACCTAGTGGTGGCCTCTAAGTGCCACAACAAAACCACTAATAATCAAGGTTACAGTTGTACTGCCAAGACTGTATTATTATGTGGCATTATACGTTTGAACATGCCTATTCTCATTTCCAGCAAAGGGCTCAGCTCAGTGCTCCCTGTTATAAATCATATGCTAATTATAAGTGTAATCTGAACAGCTTTTACTTTTCTTTTAAAATGACGGTATAGGGCATAAACTTTGTTGTGATGTTGTGTTGCTATTTTGCCTGAGGTGCCTTTGTCCTCTAGCACAGCTCCACATGTAACATACCAGCAAAATACTGAGAGGCCAAGAACAGAGTTTGTATAAACTGCTTATACTGCAGGATTATGCCAACAGCACTGTCATTACTGCTGGTAATTTGATTCTAGCCCATCCTTTGACACATGCAACTTGAAGAAACTAAGTACCCATTAAATGTGCTATCAGCTTGAAACTTTACATTATTTTAAAATACCTGGTAAAAATGAAAAATGCACACTCAGTCAAATGTTGGTTTTCATCTCTATGTCAGCATCAGATTGTTTTAATTCTTGATGAAAAGTTGATGCTTGGAAAAACTCAGGAGCAATGAGCCAAATTCTGGCCTTGGCGATATCCCAGTTCTCCAAAGGCTGAACATCATCTGAGCAGTGCTCAGAAGCTTATGCCCTGTATGAGTCACTTGTACCTCTTTATTAGCAGTCCCTGGGAATCTGCCCCAAAGACAAATGGAATATTTCTGTCTCTGCCCTTGGGCTTTAGTGGATTTGTACTGGTATAACGGAGCAGATTGGAATGGAGATATGACCCATTTTGGTTCCAGCTGGTGATGAGTTCCATTCCAGGAGTTTTTAAAGGCTAAATCTGCACTTGTGCCAGGACTTCTAAAATCCCTGTGAAACCTGCAAGTTCCACTGACACCCTCAAATGAGCTCTTTGCAGGCACTTTGAGGTGAGCTGCTGTGGTGGTTCCTGAGGCAGCTGATCTTTCCCCAACATGCTGTACAGCTACCTGATCCCATGGCATGGACTCCCCACTGCCATTTTGCTTTTAAACCATCCAGAGGGCCAAACACAACACAGAAACACAGTTCCCTTCCTTCCCAGTTTGCAGCAGCTACCCTTCATTACTGCACATGTCCCAGCTTAGCCAACATCCTTGTATTCTTCATCCCCTTCCCAGGCAAGAAAGTGTGTTACAGACACAGGGTTTACCTGCCTTTGCTCACCCAACATGTGCAGAGCAAATGAGGTGGGAAAGGATGCTGGGGGCAGGTAAAAAGCGAGAAGAATTTGGGTGGGGGACTGTTTGCCTATTTGAATTAGTTTGGGGGATGTGTTATGCATTTCTTGTTTGGATATTTTTTTCTTCTTTTCCTAACATCAAGCAGGGAAGTTGCATACAAAACCTGACAACCTCATGATTATAACCTTGAAAGCAAGACATCAGCAGGAGCTGTAGCCAAAGTTCCCTCTCAGTACTCCAAATAAGGTTCAGCGTCTTTCTTCACTCGCTGAAGACAGAGTTAAAGAAATGAAACCTTAGTAAGTAGACAGACTCACCAATATACAGTGTCACCTTTGAAACATCCTACCCTCTTTCCTTGGTTGCAGCTGGACAAACACCAGCAACGCTGCTCAGCCCTTCTCACCTGTTGCAGCTCTCAGACCCCTCCTCTCTTTTCTGCCTTGATCTAAGGAGCAGACCATTACCCTTTTCCCTGCAGACAGTCTATCATGAGCTATTTTTATTCTCCCTGCAATTCCCTAACTTCCCCATGCCAAATACTAGCTAAGAGTCATCGACCTTCAGCAAGGCCGAGAAATGAATCAAATCTGCTGCCAGGTCATTTAGGAGATGAGCCAGTTCAGAGTTAGGGACATTTTTTAATAGTCCCATACTGAGGGGATATTTTAAATGCTATAGCTTTAAAAAGTCATCTCCAAACTTTTCAGAATAATTCTATTCTGAGTAACAAGCTGCAGATGAAGCTTCAGAGGACTAGCTTCCCTCAGGAACATTAGGGCTTATAATAAACTATTTTTCTCCACTTCGTAGATCAGTCCACCCACCCGTTCTTCCACCTACAAGAGTAGCCCTAGATACAAATATATAAGGCCCCAAAGAGGAAGACTCATTTAGAATATCCTGTCCTTGGTGATTTCCTGAATGATTAGCATCACAATTTACAGGAACAAAGTGGTTTTAGTTATCACTATGTATACTGCTTTTATTTCTCTCTAACTGTGTATCATTTTTTCTCCCTCCTACATTTTCATTTCCCTTCAAGCTACAGGAGCTACTGGGCACTGGTAAACTGATGCTGCACAATCCCTCTGAAGCAGATGTTTAGCAAAGATAGGTGATATGATCCATGTATAGAAAA
Organism: Hylia prasina; assembly: GCA_013397195.1. Lineage (NCBI taxonomy): Eukaryota > Metazoa > Chordata > Aves > Passeriformes > Sylviidae > Hylia > Hylia prasina. The sequence goes on along the minus strand of VYXD01001866.1, from coordinate 1,370,211 downwards.
CTCTTACATATCTCCCTGTGGATATAAAGTTCTGCTTTGAACACGGTTAGTATAGATCACCTAATGGAGCAGGTTTGGTTTTTTTGAAGTTTTTTTTTGGTGGTTTTTTTTGGCTTTTTTTTTTGGTGGGTGGTTTTTGTTGTTTTTGTTTGTTTGTTTGTTTGTTTGTTTGGGTTTTTTTTTCCCATCTAGCTCTTCTCCTTCTGTTGTCATAGTGGATCTATAGACGGGAAGAGTGAGACACTGGGAGTTTGTCAAAACAAGGCTGCCTTAAAGTGAGTTATATTTTGGAGGGTCGACAAAACAGTAAGGGGGAAGTTAGCAAACGAACCTTTGGTTTAAAACTGAGGACATGAAATGTTATCCTGCAGCACCTAAAGTCCATGGGACATAGGGAAATCTCACACCTTCCAGCTTCATGTGGCAGTCTGTCTCCCAGTACAGCCTGGTTTCTACTTCTTGTCTGAAGGAGGAACTGAAATATCCCAGAAACCTGGGTCTGGTCCCAGGGAAAGAAGAGGAGACAGGTGCCATTCCTAGGAAATGTGAAAAGCATATAGCCGGCCAGATCTGCTTAAAGAGCTTAGGAAGGCAGCTGAAGGAAAAAGGTACAGCCTGTGCACTGGCCACAGTCACTTCTGACAGAAATGCAGCTTGCCAGGAACACAGTATTGCCCGGGGCAAGCATTTACATGGCCGGGTGGTGTGCTGTTCCTGCAGACTGTGTCACTTGGCACACATCTGGCTGACACAGCTGGATCACTTCACTCAGGTGTTTTATTTTAGTGCCTGACATAACACTGGCAAGCCACATGCAATCACTGAAACCACTCTCCCATGCAGCCCCGTGGAGCTTGCTGATGAAGGAACGCTTTACACGCAGCACTTGCAGGCACCATCTCCACCATCCGCTTAGCCCTCTCGGCTGCAAATGCAGCTTTAGCACACAGCATCTAGATAAACTGAAAAGCTCCAAGGTTAAGTGGGAAATAGAAATCTAGTGACCCCTGTCTGGGCAAGTGAGCTTAATGACTTTGCTGCTGCTGCATGTACCAAACATATGCTGGCAAACATCTGTCTGAACAGCCCCTCCAAAATAAATGATTGATGGAAGCGATTTTCCTTTAAAAATGGGATATATCAGCTAGGAGTCCTGCCAGAAAAGGGTTAATGGGATATATGAATTGGTAGTGAGTGGAAGAGAGAGTAGAGAAGCTGGAGTCAGAGGCAACACCCCTTGTTAGGTGTTTACCATGTCGAATCTAAACTGCTTCCACTGCATATGCAAGGCAGATGAATTACTCTGTAAATCCTATTACTCTGTGTGGATAAATCTTACATTCAAGTTAACAAGTCTGGAGGGCTGGGGAATGGAAGCTGCTGAATGGATATTCCAGGATCAAAACAACCGAGGACATGGGAGGCGACCGAAGCAATATGCGTACGCACACACACACACATCCCTCTTCCAGCATCCTTCTTCCCTCTCATTAAACGGGAGGGATGCAGGACACAGGGGATCGTGTAGCAGAATGTTTGGTGACATGCAGCAGGATTTATTTCATGGAAAGAGAAAGAAAACTTTGCTGCTGCTGTTAGCTTTACTGGGGGATTGCTCCCTCGATGCTTCAGGGTTTGTGCACTATCAGCTCCTCATACAGATCACAGACTTATTTTAAATTACACCCAGTAGTTTTACAGGCATAGCACTCAGTGTGCACACTCACACATGCAGAATTTTCCTTCAGTAGGGGAATTACTGCAGGTAAGTTGAGCAAGGCAGAATTTGAAAAAAGAAACCTACAGGATAAGAACTACTGCAGTTCAGCTATTTGGGACGCTCCTAACTGAAAACCCAAGTACTGTCAGAAGTACCTCTGGAAAACCTGCACAATGAAACCAGAAATATAACACTCAATACTGCCAGTAAGCAAGGTTTCATGTGCAAGGATATCCTCATCACAACAAGACACACAGGGACGGCATACACCCATTTATTTAGCCCTGCAAAAAACACAACACACTAAGATATAATCTTCGGAAATGTCAGAGCTGCTACACCATTTTTTCACCAGCCTTTTCAACTATTGCTTCCATCTTCCCTCCCAGAAGGGCAGAAGAATAAATAAATAAAATTAAAAGACAAGAGCTTCCCAAAAGAACTTGCCTGAGAGTTCTGGCAGCACCAGGGATAAAGTTTTTGCATATGTACAAAAAGAAGCATGGGAAGATCAATGGAACATCTGGCAAGCACAGCTGGATCCCTTTTCGACTCCTCTATTGATACTGCAGGGCTGGTGGAAAGTGTACGTTCACAAGAGCTGGCTAACACAAGCAGATCTTTCCCCACTGAAATTCTTTCGATCCAGAGCACTACACAGAGGCTAGCGTGGCAAGAAGTGCTCAAAAGCTTTGCAATTTTTTTCAAATTAAAGCACAAACACACACGCAGAGCCCGTTTGTAGCAGCTGCTGCTGCTGCAGTTTGAGAGGTAAAACAACACACACTCTCAGAGAGACATATACACACAAATCCGTGTCACGTCACACGTACAGTTGCATACATGGCAATATAGATGCACACACAGAAGAGGAAAAGTTGGCAAAATGCCCTACCTGAGGATGGCTGTGTCCCCTTGCCTCACGGTGATGTTATCGGTACCTCGGGTAAAATCCACGCTGCGGACTGGCAGCCCTGTAGGGAGAAGGCAAAGCAATCTCAGTAGGACCAGAGGTAATTGTTTCCGATCAGGCTGAGCCCTTGCTACCATGGCTGGTCTCGTCGAGTTTCACTGTCAGTACTTGTCTCTTTCTCTGCCTGCGTATGTGGACAGACAGACGTAGAAAGAAAAACAATAATAATAATGTACAACTCTCGCTCTGATCGACAGCCCAAGAAAGGGGAGGTGATTTCACAGTCCTTCTCAGCTGCCACTTTCTCTTGCTCTTTTCAGTCTCTTGCTGGCTTCTTTCCCTTCCTTGCCTTTTTTTTTTTTTTTTAAGGTTTTCCAAAAAACCCCCAAAAAGTCTTAGCGGAACCTTCAAATAAAAAGGAAAAAAAAAAAAGAAGCAAGTCGAAAAAGTCAGGTAGCAAAATAACTACGAAATAATAACAATCAAATCGACCCGTTTAGAGTGATGAAGAGAGGTGCGGGGGGGAAAAAAAAAAAAAAAAAAAAAGGAAAAGGAACAAGAGGAATCCTGTGTCGCCGGGATGCGGGAGGGGATAGTCCTGTGGCTGTGCAGCCTCCAGCCCCGCGATCCCTCCTAACCCACTTTCCCAGGCGGAGCGAGGGAGGGCGGAGGAGGAGGAGGAGGAGAGAGGGAGGAGGGAGCCTTACTCGCGAGCCGGAGCTCGGCCGCACAGCGCGGAGGGAGCCGCGGGCCGC
>VYXD01001866.1:1339973-1366065 GCA_013397195.1 Hylia prasina | reverse complement strand
TGTGCAGCCTCCAGCCGCCCGATCCCCCCCAACCCACTTTCCCAGGCGGAGCGAGGGAGGGCGGAGGAGGAGGAGGAGGAGAGAGGGAGGAGGGAGCCTTACTCGCGAGCCGGAGCTCGGCAGCACAGCGCGGAGGGAGCCGCGGGCCGCGCTCCCCATCCCTCTCCCGCGGGCGCAGCCCCCGGGGAGCCCGCGCCGGGGACCGGGGCTGCCCGGGGGGACACGGAACGGCGGCCGTGGAGGGGAAGGGGCACCGCAGCAGGGAGAGGGGGCTTGTAAAGGCATGAGGGCTGNTAGAGGACAGAGGAAGGTACGGCCAATATTCTAAAGATGAAATAGTGAGGAAAGAGGATCTGTGGCCAAAAGTGCAAACAACTTGGCTTAGCGGCCTGAAGCCACACGCTGGCTGATTTACAGAGCAGCATCCTTGGCAACTGCCTCTGCGGCCTCAAACCTTGCTTCTTCCCCTCTCAGACTTTCCTCTCGCCAGATAACCGGTTGTACATCCCTCCCTCCCACCTCTCTCCACTCAGCCCTTCCCGCCCCCCACCTCCTTTCCCAGCCTCGGAGCGACGGAGCGGAGACAATGCCGGCATTGAGCTGCCCGCGGTGTGAATGCTCGGCCTGTGCTGCCAGAGCCCGCAGCTGAGCCCCGCGCCCGCCGGCAGCAGCGCTGCCCACCCGGGAACGCTCCCGCAGCCCACCGCCACCGCAAAGAGAAGGGAAATTAAATTAATGGAAAGGAATAAGCCGTATGCTCTACTGCTGATGCCTGCCTGCCGTTCCACCAGCCCGATCTCTGCCTGCGGGAGGGATCAGAACTGCTGCGGATGCTTCGCTAACGTAACACTTCTGCGAGCAAAGCACGGCGGCGCTGGGACGGGGAAGCAAGGAGGGAGGGGGAGTTTACGAGGGGTCCAGAGAATCAGGTGCAAGAAAAGCCATGGGTTTACTCGGCTGAGAGTTGCTGTCCTGTGTGATCACAGCGCTGGTACGTGCGTGTGTGGAAGGGAAAAAACAGGTGGTGTAGGTAGCCTGCTTCACCTCTGCTCCTGCAGCCTTGCAGGATACACTGTGCTCAAACTGAGGAAACATAAGGAATGTCACTGTCATAGAATTGGCCATCTGGGACCAGATCAAAGGACCTTCTAACCCTTCCTCCTGTATTCAAGCAGCCTAAAGCCAATGCCTGGTGAAGCTCTCAAGCACAAGGCAAAGCATGCAGTGGTACTGCCCCAGGGCACTTATCTATTTCTAGTGATTTATGGCTAAGGCATGTCCCGAGCCAGTGGCACTGCCTTTGTAGTTAGTGGTGCTTGAATGATTTTCTTTTTCAGGAATACATCCAGTTGCTTTCTGAACTCCTAGAAACTGGCCCCTGCTGCCTTGGTATGGAAAGGCCGCACTGTCTGAGTACTTAAACAATCCCTGCAAATGTGAAAGGCCCACAAATTAGGGACTAAGGTCATGACACTGCTGCTCCAGTGCCAGACATGCAGCAGCAAGAAGAGATGACTGCTTTGTATTCAAGCCAAGGAGTGAGGCGAGTCAGACATTTCCTCTGCAGCAGACTTGGCACGGATAGCACCAGAGGGGCAGAGGAATGAGGAGCTAAAGGGGTTAATCCACACACTAGATGTACCCAAGTTGCTGCAGAGAGAGATGCCACTCCACAAGGATATTGCTCTGGAGAAGACCATGCTGCTGACACTCGATTGCTGACTAGTATCCACCGCTCTAGGATGGAGAGTGCGAGGCCCAGAGATGTGTCAGGCTGCTGGCATGCCAGAAGAGAGGCATCACCAAGGGGAGACCTCCACACTCCCCGTGACCGACTCTGAGTACAGCTAAACACCTGGTCCCACATGAAGTTACCAATGAAAGAAATGCACCCCTCTCGCAAGGCAGTGATGCATGGATCCTTTTTACAAGAGTCTCCCAAATATGTTTCATCTACATTTAATAAGAGCTATTGTATGTTAATTAAATGCCCGTGGAGTAAGGAAAACATATTTGTCGAAGATTAACTATTATGCAATGCAAGAAGCATCTGCCACCCAACTGCTAGAGCTCACTAAATATTTCCTTATCTCAGAGTATTTACTTAGGAGGCAATAACTATCCAGTTAAATCTAAATTTAATGCTTAGTTAAATATAGTTCATAGAAAGTGGCACCAATATGTTTTACACAGAGAATGACAGAGGGGGTTTCAGGGAGGGAGAAGGAAGAAATCCTATCTCCAGGCTCCAGTAAGATCCTGATTCAAGGTGGGATTGCATGTGGCCATGCCTCCCTACCAAGAGAGGTGCATCACAGAGGACTCAGAGGCCCCTCTCTGCTGATGTAGCAGTACAGGGGATGATTTCATCTTTTATGCATTTATACAATCCTCATTAGAACTAATGTGCCATAACTATTTAATAATAATAATAACAATAACAACCATAATAATAATAATAAGCAAAGAGATGAGGAAGAAATTCCCTTGAGGGTCTTGTGAATCTTGTGAAAAATAAAATGAAAACAAAACCAAAAGCTGATAGGTCTTATTTGCTTTTAGAAGTGTACAGAAGCAAAAGGAAGGGCTTGCATAGGTGTAAAAGGCCAAACAAGAAGGAATCACACAAATCCTAGGAGAGCGCCTCATGAGTAAAAGAAATAATGTTATTTTTGTATGTGTTCCCAGAAGAAATAACTCTCTGGACCCATCTCCCCCTGCTGGAAGCAGATAACAAAACAACACGTCTGGCTCCCAACTTTCCTACCTTCTGAAAACTTGAGGAAAAATTCAGGTAAGTAGTCAGAGCATGGACACCAAAAATCCACACCACAGCGTTTTAATGTCATTTATCAGTACTCCTGATAGGTGCAGGACTGGCAGGACGAGCCTGGCTGACTAGATTTTGTCACTATGCAGTTCAGGAAAAGACAGAGCAGCATGACCCCACAGCCTTACAGGTACCACATCACTCCCCTCCCATGCAAAACACTTAAACCCTGTTTAAAAGGAGCAACACACTTTGATGAGCCAGATTGTAAGGCACAGCCAGAGACATGGTAGAAATGTCTGGATGGCAGGTTCAGGAACATATCTGTTTTCCATGTTATGGATGAAGGATTCGTTTGTACCAAGCTGGAAGGAAAACAGCAGGATGAGCTGAAACAGCCTGTCTGTCCCTACTTTCTGTCTTTGAGGGGAATGGGCTGAAGACATCACAGTGTCGACACCTAGGCTGGCTGAAGCAGACAGCCTCCACACTGGTCCTGGATGGGCAGGAGATATGTTGAGATATGTCATGCTGAGCTGCCCCTAGGACAGGTACTCGGGTCACCTCTGCCTACCTGTGTGGCAGCTCAGTTTTTCAGATACTCAGGGACTGACATTGTGAAAGCCTGAAGTGCCATCTGCTTTTCATGGAGAGCCAAGAGACATGGAAAGCATGGGCTCTGTCCACAAATAGGAGTGAGGCTTTTTTTTGCATTTGAGGTGGCTAGATGCAAAGAGTGATCCACGCACTTCACTCAGTGCCAACTGCAGCAGCCATCTGTATGATGTGGATGGCTGCCCTCTAGGACTGAAGTGAGGCTTGTCAGCTCACACCACAAACAGCCACAAAATGGAACTGTTCTCACTTGACTTTCATTCACTACCAGCCACACCAAAACTGGTGACTCGATCCCAAATATTGCTGAAGTCAGGGAAAAGGCATTTCTGAAAAATACCGTAAAAGCAAACTGCTCACACAAGTCTCCAGACCATATCCTGACTGACACAATAGTTCCAAGGGGACTCTGCAATGGCTCTGTCAGCAGAGTCCAGACACATAGGGACTTTATTTGGGATATCTGCAACAGTGAGCGAAAACGTATGATGTTTTGTGAGCTATAACACATTTAGTCAAGATACACTGCTGCACAATGCAGCAGAGCCTGCTCAAAGCTTCTCAGCCATGAAGAGAAAATGCAATTTTGTCTCATTGGCAGAGGAGTTATGGAGAGGAACGAGGAAGAGCCAAAGGGGTTTCATAACATGGTGAGGAAGATCAAGGGACCGTGGAAGGACAGCCGTGATCTCTCTGTCCTCTCTTCATTCCCATATCTGCAGCTCCTAAATGCACACATTTCTGCTCTGATGTGCAAGGGTGGCATCCCACTGGGAAATCAAACTTACAAAGCACTGATTATAGGGAAAAATTCTGCAGTTTGAGAAAAATGCATATATATGGTTTCTATGAATACTTTGCAAGTCTAAAAATTAAACTGGCTTTTGATGCTGAAAAAATGAGCCAGTTTAGAGCCAAGGCTAACATTTGGACTTGTAATGCAATAAGACCAAGCTTCCTCTGAAGTAAGGACCTCACTAGGTAGAAGAATTTACAGCATTGAGAGCACTCAGCTAGGCCATAACTGTGGATGATAACATGCATGCACAACACCTCTCTCTAAGCATGGTCACTGAGCTGTAATAGAACTCCCTCCTGTACAAGAACAAGAACTGATTTTCACCAATTTGTAACCTTGCTGCTTTGCAATTGATCTGGTTTCACAATTGATCTCCTTTGTGTGGACAATTAGAGGTCAAGGGCCAGGGTCTCAATTGCTGTAAGCTGCCATATCACCTCCACTGTCAGAAGAGCTATACTGATCTACACCAGCGAAAAAACAGGTTGCAAAGTTCATCATCTTCTGTGCTGCATGGGTAGAGAACTGTGTTATCACCTTTGAAAGAAAAAAAACAAACTTGTTTGACTGGATGAAGAGATTTTGTGCTCAGACTTTTCAGAAAGTTTCACCTTTATTTAAAGACCAAATCTGAAGGCCGGACATGAGGAAAATAGTAGCTTAAAGATGCCTTTTTTCATCAGTATGACCAAGCAGAATGAAAGAATTAGTACTGCAAATGGCTTGTAGCCTTAATTACTGGTTGCTATCACTGTAAGTGCTTGTGAAAAGCTACAGACTCATTTGCAGACGGATCCTTCCTGCTTGAGAGGGTCAAGACCTTGGGGTTGTTTGTGCTTAAAACAAAAGCTGCCCTTCCAGTCTTACATAAATACAACAATACAAGAATAAAAGTAATCAGTAGTGTCAAGAGCATCACACTGCCTTTCCCCTGAAAGATCACATACCATTAGTGACTTCCTTACCAACACCTCACAACTAGACTCTGGGGCTGCTTTTTGCCAGAAGGTGTCAAATCACTTTGAAACCACTGGAGGCCAGGCTGCACAGCCAGTGCTGCTGTGTGGCAGGTAGCCAAGCTGCCTGGCATCTCCCAGACCCAGCAGCAGTCCCAGTGGGAAACTGGAACGTGTCCCCAGAAGAAAGGCTGGCTCTTGGCTTCAGCAGCAGGGGAATAGCTGATCCCAGTTCTGACATTCCTCGTGGGAACAAAGTAATATGTCAGCCCGTGTTTTATAAATGTGACTATAGGAGTTAGGCATGAAAATCTAGACAATCAGTCCATACCTCCCACTGAGGACAGCTTCAAAATCTCTTTGTATTTGGCAGTGAATGGTTGCTTCACCAATGTCACATAAGACTTGATGGGTCAGGCAGAGCCAGACTTCAACCCTACAGGTCCTTAAGTAAGTGGCTTTCCCATAGAAAGGCAGTAGCTCTATCTGCTTACTCCTAACATCTCTCAAAAACTTTCCTCCCAGTGCCAGTGAATATTTACTGCTCTCAGCAAAACTAACTAGGATTGACTTCACAAGTGACTACAGTGGTTAACAGTCCCTCCCAACACAGAAGCAGAGAGATGACCCAAAGGTTGGGAAGTTCTAGGAGGACAATCCCAAATTCCTCAGTGAATTTGGGCAAATTACTTAATGAAGCAGTCACAGAGGCATAAAAAGTTAATTTCCCTAGACTCCCTCTGCCCTCAGAGAAGTAATCTTGTCTTGAGGGCACACAGAGCAGATGCCTAATTTAACCATTTTAAATTGTCCCGTCTCTCAGGGCGTGTCAATGTTTACAGCTCCATTGCAGAGATCCTCACACAAGCTTCCAGTTGTACACACAAAGCGAAGCCCTGAAGGCTGCAGGGTGATCTGACACGATCTGACACTGCTCTACAGAAAGCCCCTGCAAGACTCAATCTACAGAACACACCAGGCATGACCTATTTCCAACGTGCTCCTTAACAGGGCCCAAAACAATTGCCTGGCAGTTGCAGGGGACGTGGATCACTGCGGACAGGAATTCTGTACAGCCAAGAGATGGTCAAACCCACCCTGCAGAGCCCTGATGCATGTTCAATGACCTGCTCTGGCATGGAGCTCTCAACACAATGCTAATGGATGAGCATAATCACTCTGACAGCAATGATTCTGAAGAGAGCTCTGAAGTCTTGCTGGAATGATACATTCTACACATCCACCATTACCATAGAATTAATTTTATTGCGAAGAACAGAGTGCAGCAGGCTGTTGTGCCATGCATTTTCTTGTCCATTACAACAGCTCCAGCATCGCTTTTATGAAACTTAAACTGAGGCCTGTAGCAAGACAAGAAAAATTCTCAAGTTTTGTGGTGCAATCAGGACACAAGGCAGTGTCAGAAAGCCTCACAGGCAAGAGAAATCTGTATGTAAAAATTTGGAGAAAGTTTCCTTTGAAACTATGTCCTCCCTGAATTCAAGCCTCTGAAAATTTCCATTCATTTCACTGTGTTCAGATCTGAAAATAAGGAAAACATATCTTTAACATGTCCAGATCTTCAGGATGAAAAGCCAGGACAACTGTCCCACAGACACAGTTAATACCATCCTTACAGGCTACAGGTCAGGAATGTCTGAGCATCAGCATTTAGAATTAGTGCATGCCTAGTCTTTCAACATAAATTTTTTTATGTTTCAGCTTTTCTTCTCATCTTTCCGCTACTCTCCTCTGAACTTCTCATCCTGACATTTTCAAGTTTCTCTCCCTTTCCTGTGTTGCCCCCATGCCCCATTTCTGTCAGGCCGTGTCATATTTATACATTTTAAAGCTGGAAGGGACTTTTCAGATCATCCTATCCAGCTGCCTGCCTCAATCCACAGAAACTCACCAACTTCTTGGGTTCAATGATTAATTACCACATCAGATTAAGAATTTTTCTTGTTGTTTTAAACACAAACATTATTTCCTTTATCATCCAGCCTCTGAATTGAATCATTGCTTTTGTCTGCTTAAATGGTTGCCTGTTATTAAATACTATCTCCTTGAAATATTATGTTGTACCTGTTTGAGTCTTACATTTGTACCACTTTTGTTCCTAGCTCAATATTTTGCCACAAGCGCCAAAACACCTGGTGCCAGAGAGGAAAATAGGGTGCTTTCAGCAGCCTCTAAGAGAGCTGGCAGATACAAGATTAATATCACTGTCCTTAGTGTGGGCCAGATAGTAAAGAAGTAGGGGCAGGAGTGGCCATTTTAGGTCCAAGTCTAAGTATGGGAAAGGGGGAAGTAGGAGCAGGGGTGGAACAACAGAGCACCTGCCCACCAAGAGGTGTAGCAATTAGGTAACTTCTCAGACAGAAGGCATTTTGCTGGAGGTGATTCCATCAGCTCATTCTGTAAGACAGAACAGAGGAATCTCCAGCTCTGTGCTCAGATGCAGTGGCCATGCAGCTGTATGGGCTTCACCACTTGCAGGAGCAGCACCTCTTCACCCCAGAACCACCCTGATTGCATTTCATCCCAATTCATGTTTAAATCAGCATGGCTAAGGCAAAACAAACCCAAGTGTGGACAAAGTTGCAAACTGCTCAGATGAAGCAATACCTCTCAAGGGACAGAAATTCTTGCCTGAACCACTGCTTATGACTCTGCTAAGGTTGGGCTGGATGAGGGATGCACACATCCTAAAACGGCTCCCTAAAAAAGAGGTCTGGGGAGTCCATTTTTAAGAGCCTTCCAGGTAAGAATGAGAATAAGTAGGTGTTCTCTTGAAGGGGCATAAAATCTGTGTGGGGACTTGACCTGGTTCAGGCCCTGAAGTGCCAGCAAATGCTCACACACACACAATTTACTCAGCTCCAGCAACCTGTTAGATCCAGCAGCTGTCAGGGCTTTGTTTCACAAAGATCCCACAACCCACACAGGAACAGAATCATTGCTTCCTGTGAAACCCCTGGGGGTTATCCATAGTCCTGGCCTTCTGTGACAGTTTATGACTTTCTTAATTTTTACAACATACCAGTATTTTTTAAAATAACGTAATGAGGCTAACAGCTTCCTGCAAGCAGAGATCAGGGAAGTACAAAGAGCAGGTTGGTCAGAGCATATATAGCAGCTGGCTGAACAAAAGCAAGTGATCTGAAAAAAAAATCACTAAAGTTGGATCAGACTGGAGCAAGATAATAAGAAAAGGCCCAAGGAAAACCTTTGATGAATAGATGAAGCTCTGAACAGGGCACTTACATGCTTTATTACTTGCCCTCTGATAGAGGAATGGACTGGAAGATGAACTCCAAATACCACACCTATCGCATGTGTGCGTGAGGCTACCTCAAGTGTCCTCCAGGAAAATCTATTTTTCAGCCAAAATCATTATCCATAACACCTTTTCACCTTATTTTTCCAGTCTGCAAGGTATCATCCCATGTTTGCCAGATATCAGTGGGAATCAGTGGGAGGCCTGAACTTGTGAAATGGAGGGCTCCAAGTCAAGTATCTTCTTCTGAGCTTTTGGTAAGACAACCACTTTCACATACAGTTTTGAGAAAGAACAGTAAAAGTGGTTTACCAGAACTACATTTCATCTGGTGAGAGTACAGCACAAAGGAGCTGGCAGGAAAACTTTCTACAGGGTTGAGGTGATAAAACCTTACTGCCAAATGCAAGGGGTTACCTACTGATGTGATGAGGATTCTGTGGAAGAAGGTGCCCAGTTTGTCTATCAGTGTCTGAGAAACCTTGACAGGTAGTAGGCCCTTGGATGAATCAGGGGGATATAATCAAGTGGACCTCTGCCACTGATTTCTCTGGGGCTATGATTTCATTTCTTGAAGTCTGCCTCTCGCTCCCATTCTCTGTAAACTGCTCTTAGCTGGAGAATGGGTGCAACATGAAGATAAGTAGGTACAAAGAAATTAAGGCACAACTTCAGATTCATGTCAATTTAACTTAACTACAACAATTTTCCAGTAAGCTCATTGCTCATCAAAGGGAGGAACAACCAGTGAATCTGGATGGCTTCAGACAGACGCAGCATAAGCAAATTAAGTGTGAATTTCTCCTGCACCCAGCTCATTTAGGACACCCCTGTTCTGTCCCTCAACATGCCCCGGTATTCCTGCCCACTCTCACCATCTGCTGATGTAGTTAAGTCCTGAAAAGAAGAAGCTGCTATTGCCCATGAATTTTTAATGTAGCAAGGAAAAGGCTGCAGGAAAAAGAATATTTGGTGGCATTTACTCCCTGTGATCAAAGCCATTTCATGTCTCTTGTGTGATATTATTAGAACACAATATGAAGTGAAAGCAGCGTTCAGATTGAGGTCCCTATTCAAGAAACATTTTCTGCAGAGGAGAATGCAAGAACCAATGCCAGCAGGAAGCCCATATCCTTACAGCCTCTCTCTGCCCATGTGTATCTGCATTACATGACAGAAAGAGCCAAGCAGGTACCTTAACTCCATTTCCGTCTATCACAAGCACGATGTTTATGGGACACCTCCACTCACCTGTGAAAGCTTTCCAACACCCCAAAACACCTTTATGGTCAGCAGTAAGAGACCCTTTTCTAAAGAGATAACATGCCACAGAAGGAGCTGTGTTTTAGGTCTCTGTTGTCACTGGCATTTGTTAAATAAAATACTGACTGTGTGCTTGTACACACCAAGCAACCACCCAAGAGTACACAGTGCCATACAGAGAATTGATATGTCCTGTCTCTGTCCTATCACGAGCTGACTCAGTCCTCCAGAGCCAAGAGGCACATGAAGACCATACAGGAAAATCTGTTATGCACCCAGTGAGAAGAAAGGGAATTTTTAGCTATTGAGAAAGGGGTACAGGGTTTCAGACAGATTTGGCTCTCAAGAATTATGGATTAATTCCAGGCCTTTCCTTTCCTCTGCTAAAGGACATAACACATGCTATAGTAAGTTTTTTGAAAAGTTTCTTCCTCTGACCTCAGACAAACACGGATGCACGAGAATATTCCCCTGGGAAATATCTGCACTAGCTGAATATGCTGTAATTACAAATTGCCAGTCTTATTGCCATTGTTCAATTGACAATAAAACTCAGGCACTGAGAGGCCACACTGATCAAACTCCTAGCCACCAGCAGTGTATCCCATACAGATCACATTCTGTTGTTTGAGACCCTCTGAAGCAAATCTGTCCACTGCTGGTAAGTGTTTGACGAGTGCTTCATGAAAAGCCGATGTCTTGTTCACAATAAACCTCTGATGGCACTGAGGATGCATTGTTCACACCAGCTGAAAGTTTCAACCTCTTTTCCACGGCTTAAAGACTGAGATATCTGTAAGCGACGGTCAAAGTTCAGAAAGCAGCAAGGATACCTGTGCAAAAATATTTGCCCATTGTCCTGCTGCTGATATGAGGCTCTTGATTGCTTACTGGAAACCATCACAGGAATGCATCTGCACTTATACCACACAAGTAAAGACAAGCGAACCACAAGGGAAGCTGAAGTGAAATTTAAGTATTTTCGTAAACATAATGTCTGTATATGACTGCTGACAGCCACCATGCAGATGTTTACAGATGTTTACAGAGGTGACAGAAAACCTCTGGATGGCCCTTGCTCCTTTTACATTTTTCTGAGCTGGACTACAAGAAAGCTGAAGAAGGACTTGAAGCGAGGGCACATAGTGAATGGACGAGGGGGAATGGCTTTAAACTGAAAGAGAGTAGGGTTATATTAGATACTTGGAAGAAACTCTTTACTGTGAGGGTGGAAAGGCAATGGACAGGTCGCCTAGAGAAGCTGTGGATGCCCCATCCCTGGAAGCATTCAAGACTAAATTGGGTGGGTCTTTGAGCAACCTATTCTAGTGGAAGGTATCCCTGCCCATGGCAGTGGGGTTGGAAGTAGGTGACCTTTAAGGTCTCTTCAAACCCAAGCCATGCTATGATTTGGTTAGTCTGGTAAGGGCTCTGTGCTGGACAGGCCTTTGTATGCCACTGTGCAAATCAAGCACAGTTGAATGAAGCAGAGAAAAGGCCATGAACACTCAAAAAAATCCAAAGGAAACTGCAAGACATCAACACTATATATAATGTGCCTGCAGTCCCCCAAAGCTCTGCAGTGAGAAAGCCCTATGAAGCAGAAGTTCTGGTCATACACAGGAAAGAGGCAATGTGTCACTGCTTAAATCTTTGGACTGGAAGCTGGTTTGCTTTTACTGCCACAGAGAATTGCACAAAGGATTTAGGTTTCACACAAGGTGAACCCTTCCCGCTTCACCTACACAGAACAACAGAACTGTGGGGGATGTTCCAGGCATTGCAAGTCCGTAAGGAAAGAAACTGGTGAAGGAGGGTCAGGGTGCAGTCCTCTGTAGAAAGAGGCCTGTGACACCATCATGCTCTGTGTGTGCATGAGTATGAGCAAGGTGAGACTGGCATACGTGATATTCCAACTTAGTGGGATGACTGAATAGGACAAATATTAAGTTTTAAGCTCTGTGGGTTTTTTTTGTCAGGGAGCAATGCTTACAAAAAGAAAATAAACCGAATCAGCTTGGACAGAAAGGGCAAAAATCCCCTATTTCACCTGGAAATCAAGCCTTCCTTATAATTTCCTTTATGGTACTTCAGCTTTCTAACGATGTCCTCACTTTCAGGAGCTAATCTTAAAACATGGTGTTTGGACACATTTGCCAGCATAGAGGCAATGTCTTGATGACTGGGGAACATGCAACATGCTTCTAGTTTGCTAGATGTATTCAACTCCCTTTGGAAAGATTCAAGATGCCATCAGTGTCAGACCGATGACCCTTAGCTCTGCAGTCAAGAGCTTTTGGAATGTGAAGGTGGTGTCCATTGTTTCTAGTTCCTGTAGTATCTTTCCATAAAGTGACAAGTGTTTGGATAGCTGCAAGAGAGATGGATGGGGTTGAGACATAGAGAAACATTTTGTAATTAGAACATGATTATCGAGCTAATGAAGCTCTCATAGCGAGTCCTAAAAGGATGAACAAGCTGCTCAACTTTGCCTGATTCCCTGAATCCAGCAATTCAAGACAACTTTTCCCATCATCTTAAAGCTCTAGTCTTCCTCATTGTCCTGGTTTTGGATGCAATAATTTTTTTCTCAATAGTGGGAATAGTTCTGTGTTTTGGGTTCAGTATGAGAATAATGTTGATAGCACACTGATATTTTGGTTGCTGATGATTAGTGCTTCCCATAAGTCAAAGATCTCTCAATTTTTCGTGATCTGGCAGTGAGAAGCTCAAGAAACTGTGAGAAGCATGGCCAAAACAGGTGACTCCTGCTGGCCGAAGGGATATTTCATATCACAGAACATCATTCTCAGTTTGCACGACTTGGGGAGTCACCCAGAAGAGGGGCTGATTGCAGTCTGGGGATGGGTTTGGCATCAGTCTGTGAGCGGTGAGCAATTGAGATGTGGATCACTTGTTTTTCTTGGGTATTTATCTCTCTCTTGTTTTTATTACTATTTTCATTATATTTTACTTTATTTCAGTGGCTGTACTGTTCTCATCTCAACCCATGAGTTTTGCTTTTTCTCCTCTGATTCTCCCCCCATCCACCAGGGTGAGGAGGAGGTGGGCAAGCGGCAGGTGGTGCTTGGTTGCTGCCTGGGGTTAAACCACAACACTTGATTATTTTACCAGAGTGGAAGAGATTGCCAAATTCTAACATCCCTCTGAAAGATACAAAGCTGTTTTGATGACTCATCTGGCAAATACAACAGCTACTGCCAATTAATACTAAGTCAGAATATAAAACTTTGGAAAATTAAGGCAAAGGGAAATAGAGTTTAAGACTAGGAAGTGTTTCAAAAAAACCCGCAAAGCATTCAGTATGATTTGTAGATTCTCCTTTTGTCTTAGACCAGCCAGAGATATGATTAATGCTTTCTCATTATTTCTTAACAGCATTTGGAATATAAGCAATAAGAAGTAAAGAAGAAAAACCAATGTAGAAACGTTTCTTCTTATTCCCTCATAAGACATCCTCAGAAGAAAATACAGAAAGCCCACAGTAAGATTTATATTCATAAAAAACCCCTGGAAAATTCCAATCACTGCCTGCATTTATGATTCTAACTTGGTATATATGTTCTTTAAAAAAAAATACTCTTCCCTGCTCTGTTCGTACTGGGACTTAAAAAGTGCAAAGAACACGTATTTAACTAGCTGATGTGTATTAACAGCTTAGCACAAATAAGGTAGCATGCTTCCGTGATGTATTAAAAATCAGTTAGTTAAACCTCAAGCTCCTTCTTGTCATTATGCTTAACATATGTTAAAATCACACTGCCTTGTTTTCATTAGGCTGGTAATACACGCCCCCAAAGACAGCTTCACCTTAAAGCTCCCGTGAGAACGACCTAAAGGTTTAGCTATGTTGGCAAAGCCATCCTAAGTTGACATTCTGCTGATGTGGCAGTAATGTACTTCCTATCTCTTCATTCCTCCAGTAAACACTCTTTGCAGAAGGATTACAAGGCCAGGGAGCTGCATCTGCACTTTGGCTCTTGTAGTGTCACATTCAGCATCGTTTTTCCTTGTGCTTGTGGCCAGAGAAACAAAGGTTTACAGCACAGACCTGGTCCTGGCACAAGGAGGTGCAGGCTGGCCAGCAGGTTGGCAGAATGTCAACTGCTGCATGTCAATTCCCACAGACAAACTGAGGCTCGTTCTGAAATTGTCTTGCTTTGATTCATGACTTCTGACCATAGGGTAGGAAAGAAAATGCTACCTGTCCCAGTACCTGTGTGAATCCATCCTGATTTTTCTTTCCTAAATGATAGCATTTTCTAAGAATTTCCCCAAGTCTACAAGGTACTTTTACATTACTTCGATTTAGGTTTTCAACATGAAAATATATAGGCTAGTGCCTGCCTCTGAGGTACAACAGCATGTTAACTATACCAACTGCCCCTCCAGCAAAAGGGCTAATGCCCATATATTCATCATTTCCTTTGTGCTCTTTCTCCACTCAGGTCACCGAAGAAGAAGTAATTTTTTCTTCTGCTGTTTTACTTGCTCAGGTGGGACTGTCACCAGGCCAGAGACCTAGTTGGTGAGGCACAGAGGTGCCTAGTCAGGCACCAAAAACCATCACAGAGTCTAAAAGAGGCTCTTAAGGCCCTGGTGACACATTGACTGTGTGTGCTTCCTCTGCTTTACAGCTGACTCACATGGAGAACCACCAGGCTCTCTCCAGAACAGGAAAAATAACTGCATATTATCTGTTTAAAAGCCTCATAATCCTCAGGCAACAATTTAGTAGTAACTGCAGTGACAGGCAAAATCTTTCTGCTTCATATTAATAAACCTCAGCACAATACTATGGCTTGCTGCATCAAAGGCTTTTACATAAATGACCTTTTTTTTTTTTTAATTAACACTAAAACAAAGAATATATGTATGGAAGGACTTTGGTGTTTGAGGCTTTGCTTAGGTTTCCATTTGCTGCACATGTTGGTTTTGAGGAACTAGACTACATCACTGGAAATAAACAGAAAGCAAATGAAGAGTACAAATGGGGAAAAAGCAAATAATCCCTGTGTTTTAGTGGTCTGATGTTGTTTGCCAGACCAGGGTGAAAGTCTCTTCCTCAAAGGAGTATCACTGTTACTTTTCTCTGGAGACCAACTGCCCAATGTCAGTTGTGAAGAGTCATTGCTTGCCCTAGATATGTTTGCTGACATAGGGACACACAAAGCCATGACAGTGAGGGAAGTGACATCTTCTCCAAGTGCTTTTTCTTTAGATTGAAATAATGCAATTATGAAGCATTCTGTACATCTTCATCTTATTCCCATAAATTGCACAGACAGAAAGAGCCTCCTCCAAAATGCGCCACCCCGGAGCTGAGTTACCCACTCACAAGATCCTTACTAGGTGGCAACTTCTTGTCCCCTGGGAATGGCTGTGTAACATGAATGCCTTTAGACCATTTCCACAGATGTCCTGGTTCATATTTGGGTGGTAGCTCAGGCCAGTCACTAACAGGCAGTCACTGCACGGTTCCTTTCCCTCAGTGAAATCACGGCACTGATAGTTCCGCCAGGAGAACAGAACGCACCAGATAAGCTTGTGAGTGTTTGTTTGCCTGGCCCTAAATCCTCCCTCCTGCACTAAACTCCAGTCAGTACTGTCTCACCAGCTATGCCTTTGCTGAGGTACCTTAGGGAAACCACTCAGGTTTTTGCTGGGTAGTTTTGCAGGGATAAACACATTCCTCCAGTGTAGCCATGGGGTTCCACTGACATGACACTGGCCTTGGATGAAGCAAGGGATGTCTTAGGGGGGTTGTAGCACAGCCAGGAAGAATGGCTGAAAAGATAAGAGCACTGAGGCCTTTAAACTACAGCTCTCATGAGGGCTGGTGATACTGCTGCGTAAACAAAGTTTTTCTTCAAACTAGTTGAATTAAACAGTTTGGCTGAGTTGGTTTGAGCTGACTGGAAATATGGTACTTCCCAGAAAAATAATAAAATGTACTTCAAATAAATAACAGGAACAGCAGTAATAAAAGAGGTGAAAATCACACCTTTCCCAAGTTTTTGGGAAGCACATTTTCCACTTTAAATCATTGTAGACAGCAAATTTCAGCGCTTCTCACCCTTGCTAGCTCTTCCCACTGTTTTCTTTGCAATATCTAACAATTGAAGCTTTCTATTTCTCCTCTCTTCATTACCATCCTGATACTAACATCCTGTACAAATGCAGGCAGATTTGAACTTCCATCAGAGACCTGTAGCAGCTGCTGACGAGGGAGAGGATTTTCTTTTTTTCCTTTCTTTTACAACAATTAAAATGAAGTATCTGACTGTTTCTGTGAAAACTGTGGACTGGACAACATCTTGTAAAAAAATATTGCTGGCTGAAAACTGGCAGTTGCTCCGTCAGTATGACAGAATAATTAAAACCAGTATGACAATAATTAGCACTTCTATGGTTCTTTTCATCCATGGATATCAAAGCACTTCACAGAAACAAGTGCAGCTACCTCAATTTTTAAAGCTGAGCTCAGAAAAAAAACAAATCAAAACTTCTTCCTTGTGGAAAATTCCAAAAACTTCATCAAGCGTATTAATCCTAAATTAGAGATAAGAGTTGAAATATTAAAAAAAAAAATAAAAAATTCCAAAATCAAGAGTGCTTAAATAACATGCCAAGGTTGGTTAGGAAATGTTGCTGTTTTGATGGAGTCAAACATTTTGCCATTCTGAATTTAGTGCATTTTGGTTCGAGTCTCTCAACAATACATCTGCCTCTGGGAAGGAAATGCCTCCTGGGAGCTGTAGTTCATGTTTCCCTGCTGAACTTGATAACTCTATTAGCTAGGCACTGCCTGTCCCCATCCTTCCCCTAAGGCTGGGCCTGCCTCTCCTGACGTTCCGCAGAAAAACGTCATCAAAACATTCCTCACAGCCTCTAGAACTGTTGGGGAAGAGGAGGGCAATTGATTGCTACTTACACGTGTCTCACCTCAAACCAAAGCTGCTAATGTAACTTGCCAGAAGTTACACACCCAGATGCTTATTGATAAGGCACCAAGCTACCATGTCAAGTACCATCCTTCCCAGGGAGGCTGGAAACATGGGATCAGAAGGAGCTTGAACAAGCTGGTGCATTTCTAGGAAAGCCCATTTATATCTACTGCATTTCCTTACCTGGCCTGGGTGTTTCATTGCCTCACTTGTGCTCCCCTTGCACACACACAGGGACAATTTATCTTGCTGCTCCCGACTACAAGGCTGCTGAGGGGGTGACTTTGATGACTGATCAAACAAAACTGAGCTGATTAAACTTATGTTGTTTTCTCCGACTGTTCCTTTAATAATTTGAGATCAACAAACCACAGGCAGACTGCAGGTTCATGAGGGAGAAATCAACAGGAAGCAGTTAATATTCCTACCAATTTAGCTAATGTTACTAAACCCAAAGTAGATGTTTGCAGGCGCAAAGCATGTGGCAACTGAACAGTATCAGGGTCAGCTGATTATTTGTGATTACACACACAAAAAACTCAGTTAACTCTTTAAACCTGACCTGGTAAATCAGGATGGCCATATGTAAATGAACATCCACTTGAGGAGAATCAGTTCCAAAGTCTGCTCTTACAAAAATATCTTTTACCTGGATTTTAGTGTACTTTATAGATTTTTTTTTTCCACAGATGCTTCTGATACCATGTCCGACTGTAAAACCTGGCTGGCATTATATGGTGCCTCATTCCCAGATGCTTATTGTATTAGCTGTTCACATGTGTGTCAGGTCTACAGCAATACTTATTACCTCTACACCTGAGTTACACCCATGGCACAGCTCAACCTCACTCGATGAAAATGTCCAAAATCAATTCCAGCAAATAAGCAGAACATTCAAGTAAATAAGTAAATAAATATATAAGTAAATTTATGTTTCTGGGTAAAAGCCTAGAAAAAATAAATAAATAAAAGTGCATTTCTGGGTAAAAGCCTAGCTTGCAAAAAATCTCTCAGGCTTATATTTCTCCACTTCTGTATTTGCATAACTGAAGGAAGAAACAGGACTTTCCCCAGCTCTATCTGCAAGTAACATACTCCATCATCTGAAATTTGAGGTAGTTTGAAAACCTCCCTAATTTCTAGATATAACAAGTGAACGATGCATGCCTCAGACCTTTAATTCCCAGTCAGGAAATGGGAAGCAGACACTGATGCTTAGAACCATCTTTTATGAGAAATGTATTAATATACGTTCCTCTGTCAAAACATAAATAATGTACTGGGACAGTGTCACCTTGTGGTTGCTTGCTGGCATAGCGGCCGGCTGAGAGGGGATACTCCCTGTACCTCGCCCCCAAAAGCCTTCACTCGGGAACTTCAGCCTTGGGAAATTTGGGGGGGGGTTTAAACAGGACCTCCACCATCGGCCCCGTCTGCAGCTCTTGCACTAAGCTCTCCCAAAATCCTCACAGTGGCACAAAGGCATTAAATACCTGGGACAACTGCACAACTTGTGCTGGCTACAAAAATCTGGGAGATATGTCAAGAAGGAAGCTGCCTTGTTCCTAAATAGGAGCTGTGACATTGGGAAATAAAATACCACTTCTCCCTTTTTCAGCCTCCTGCCTTGCAAGGTAAGTTCCAAGGATTGGCACTGGATTTGAAAATTGCTCTGTATGAAGAGGAAAACATACATCCCTAATTCAAAGTTAGTACTAAAGCAAGGAAATTCAGACAGCAAACTGTGTTCTTAATGGAGAACTAATGGATGTTAATTAACCACCAATTGACAAACAGCATATTTACTGTAGTTTAACAGCTCTGCAAATAAGCACAAACTCATTTACACATGTTTAAACCTTAATAAATACATTTGCAGTCATTGGCCACTTAGGTTTGATTTTCAAACTGTCCCCTATAGTAAAACTAAAAGGATACATTTGGTCACAAAAGTTATTGCACATTAATTAAACATTAACTCATTGCAGAAAACTAAATAAGTTGATGGTAAATGACCTCTTTCATCAATACTGGTTTATTACACAGCTGGTAGAAGCTGTACACAAAAATTAAGAAAAAAACCCACCATGAGATGCAGTTTTCTCTCTGCACCCTGACCTACACCTTTGCAAAACTCTCCCTGCAAAGGCAGGGTTCCAAACCTCTGTGCAGAGCTGAAGAGGGCCAGGGTAGCCTGCAGTAACATTACTGCAGGCACTGCTCCAAGCAGCAGATTTCCAAGAGTGATTTCACTGTAGGTAAACATGCAACAGGATTTTAAAAAGTCCTTCTGAGCAGAAGGCATGGGATAGAAGGAGGACAGGTGGTGTGATGAATACTTGCATTTTGTGAACTTATTCAATCCTGTGAGCCGTTCATTTGATTCCTTTTCCTTGTGTTTCTCAGTCTAGACAATACCACCTTCTCTTCTGCTGCTACATTTGCTGTCCATTCAAAATGGTGCAAGAAGCTTCTCAGCAGCTTTCACCATGATCCTGCATTTCTCCTCTCATCCTATTCCTTGGCCCATCCCTTAAGGCTGGCTTCTTAACTGGAGCCATATATTTTGCCCTGAAAGTACTGTATTTGCTTCCCAAAGGTCTGTGGTGAGGGTTAAGTCTTTAGTGTATTGTCAAGTGCTTTAAGATCCCATCACAGAAAATGCTGGACCTAAAGAAAAGTTAAGCACTACCTCCCTTTTGTATAATTCTTACAGGAATGCACAGCATAAAACCAAGTCCAGTGGTATTTATCCCAAGGTACTTCATTCTCCAATGCTGTTGCAGAAGCCTCCAGTGGAGGGAGCTTAAAATAACTTGAAAAAGCTTTACTTTCAAGAGACTGACTTAATTAAGTCATTGTTTCATATTTTATACAAACCAGAGGAAAAAAATCAGGAAAGGAAAAAAGGAAGTAATCACCATCCATCAAATGGGAAAAGTCAAGATCAAATGGTGAAGAAGTGTTTTCAGACTTTGAGAGAATACAAATAGTGTGAAATAGAAAGCACAAATTAAATTAAGAATCATAAAATTTTCTCTGTTTGCACAGCTCAGGCAACACTGTCTGGATCCAATTTATTATCAGGCTCAACAACAAATAAGCTCACATGATTCCCAGGCTGAAATAACCTTTACTCATTTCACAATAAAACTACCATAGGGGTCTGGTAAGCAAAGATGAATTATAGCTGCCTGTCAGAAATAATGATGATAATCTTTCCCACTCCCACAACATCTGAGGATTACAACCACCTTTGCAGACAATACAGCAATCTCAAATACACAAAACAACATAAAAAACATATGTCCTCAACAGGTTCACAGATGGAGAAACTGAGGCACAGGCAGAGGAAATGAATCACTCCACAATCACAGTGTTACTCTGATCCCTGTTCCCACCTTGGCCTCAGACCCATGAGAGTGGAAACAACCCCACTGCTTTCCGTGGATTTCTTTCATTTATGCACTGCTGTCACCATCTCAACAGATGGATTGCAGCAGCACTCAGGCTCTGTAGTTATGGACCAATGTCCTCCTGTGCTACACAAAACAAACCGAAAGATCTGAACAATGGGATTTCCCTGTCCCAGTGTTTGCAATGGAGATGCAATTGCATCCCTTTGGATGGTAATTGTGCCTGGAAAGGATGGATCTGGCAATCCTCATAGATTTGAGGATTGATCACCCATTGGTGGCTGGGGTGAGTCTTCTCTATTGTTGAGGGTTTATGTTGCATTCCAGTGAGTGAACTTGGGGAAGAGCACAGAGGCTGTCACCTCCTCCAAAATGTGCAATTTCCCCTTTGGCATAAGGGGGCCAGACCCACAGTTGTGAGACCTGAAGCTGAAGCAAAAGCCTATTTTTAAGCCCTTGCAGGCACATGCATGGAGGGTTCTGCCTCTGGTAGAGCCTTAGCACAACAAAATCCTGGCTAGTCCACACCAAGTTCCCTCCAGGCACCCACAGGCTTGGCTGCAAACCCTTCACTTGGATAACCAGCATCCTCAACTCAGACCTTCCCTAACTGTGTCCCTATCTCACATCCAGATTTCCTGCTGAGGCTATAACGTTAATAACAAGAAGGAAGCTGAACAACAGCAGCATTGCCAGGAAATTGATACCTCCGCATCTGGCGTACTTTGAAGGCACCAGGCTGTTCTGCATTCATGAGCCACAACTCACATGATATCTGTCAGCCAAAGACATCCAAGTCAGTTGCACCAAGCTGCCTTTTTCTTCTCAGCTACAGACAACTGAGAAGTCCCCCTCTTTCCCCAGATGTTCTTGCATGCTTCATTGCAAAAAAATAAGTGTCTGTCAAAACTGCCTCTGCCTCCTCCCAGGGAAACAGTAGCCAGGGGCAAGGTGTGTGTGTGTGGGGTGTCCTTTTTAGAATCTGCAGCCTCATTAAAGTAATTGGCATCTGGACTTGCTTTGGGAAGCTCAGTGCCAAAGGGGCTTATGGGGTAACTAATGCTGTGGAGTCAGAGCCAGGAACTTCACAGCAGGCTTCTGAATGTGGTCTCTGGCAAGATCTATGCAATGTAATGACATTATGGCTTTGCCATACATTACATGCAAATTAGAAGAGGTTGGCAGCCATGCAACTGGCATAGCACAGCAGCAATCATCCTTACAGGATGTAGAAGGGAAGACTATTCGTCCTCAACCTGCACACAGGGGTGGGAAAGGGAAGGACAATCTCCCACAGTACAACTGCTGAGCCTCCTTCCCCCTCTGAGTGATTTAATGTTGTGGAAGACACTTCCCACTGCCCAGATCCTGGTGTTCCTACCTTATTTTTCAACTTTACCAGAAGGTGTGATTTTTTTCTTCCTACATCTATCCAAAATTCCCTTCAAATGTCTGCTGTTCTCTGTCTCTGCTTCTCTCCAAGCATCCTCCCCTTAGTACCAAATAGCTGTAGGATATGCACAACAAAGTGTCTGTGTGCAGGTGCTGAGCAGTGATGGATGCAGACAGCTGGCTGGCCAGCCGGGACTTCACCTGCTTTGCTGTTGATGAACTACTCTTTCTCTACATTAATTGCTTTTAATGTTTCCCCCCCGTTTAGGCAGCCATCTCCTCCTCTTTAACCTTTTGTATTTTCTCTGAACTGTTTGGCCTACAAAACCTACAGCAAAACTCCCCAAAATCACACAGCATACTCTGATGACAGAGGACAGATGTCAGCCTCCTGGTCCCCTGTTTTCAAAGTGATGACTACTAATAATTCGGGGAGATGTTAATGAAGGGAGCACTCCTTCCTGCTATAATTTATTGTTTTTCTGGTATCCTTGTGACTGCAGAGACTCAAAATTTCCATGATGCAGAGAGACAAACCAAGGCAAAAATACACAGAAACCTAAGTCAGAGATCTTGCTACAAGATCCCAACTGACTCACCCGAAGCCAAATGGTACCTTGATGTCAGCAATGAGGTAACAGTGATGGTATTCTTCTTCATGTCATATACTCCCACAATTGTTAGATCAGACCTCCAACCTTACCAGACTGTCTCTTTCAAGCAAGCAAAGTAGGTTCCATTGATGAAGGGCTTTAATGTGGTTACTGTCGGCTTGATAATTCCAAATGTCCAGCCTGCTACCCAGGGATTTTCCCCCAACACACCATTCCTCATGCTGCAGGGCTTCACAAGGCAGCAGCCCCAGATGGTTCCACAGGCTGATCACAGCCAGACACTATCACATACTGGGACTCCAGTTCACATTTGCAAGACAACCACCTTTCAATCTCCCTACTCTTTGCAAGACACCACCAAAGGGGCCTCAAGGCAGCGAGAAGGCAGTAGTAAGCAGTCTGAAAAATACCCTATTCTAGATATTCAACTTGAACACTACCATGGGAGTTGGATTCATGCACCTAATCTTTTGAATCTCATACAGCTATACCTTTTTTTCCCACTGACTTCAGTATTGCTCACTACACTAGAAAGCAATATTTTAGTCTAAACCAGCTTTGGTCTTTAAACTATCTCTGGATCAAGTCCAGCTCTTTGCTACTGTAAACAATTTCATCACAGGCATTTTCAAAACCTGTGATGGGTAGCAAACTGTAGGACCTAGAGAAGCAGGAGGAAGCAAATTCTGCTCCTTCCTCATGTCTGTAGGCTCACAGTTGCCTTCTGATGGAAAAGCTAATAGAATAGGGAGTTTGGGATGCTACTACTCAGAAACAGCTTGTGTACAACACCGAGGATACTGTTCTGTGTCCTGGTCTGCTCTTCTCAATCTGCTTCCAATCTGAGGGATAGCTCATTGCAGTACCAGTAATGGGGCTAGGGAAGCAAAGTTCCTCAGATAACCTCCTCCACTTTCAACAGTGTTTGTACCTAGACACTGGTGGAAGGAAAATGGTCCCTAAAAGGGAGCAGCAATCAAAGTAAGCTGAAGTGATGAGTTATACTGCACTACTGACATTGATAAAAACAGAGAGGAGGATAGCCTTTCACTAATTAAAAGCAGTGTCTGTTTCCTAGGTGAGCTAGAAGATGTCTGTGCTGCAAAAGCATATATAAAGAAGGAAGAAGCACCTGAGTCTGTATCTTGCAACATTCATAGGGCTAGGGAAGGGAACATCAAGGAGACATGGCAGACAAGGGCTAAAGGAGGTAAAGCCTCTTTAAAAACTGTGAGTAGCATTTAAAGACCAGGTAATATTACAAGGATAAATACATGTCAAGAGATAATTCTGAATCAGTTTATGGAGCTTTGTGCAAGAGTGACACCCATGCTGGAGTCAGGAAGGCCTTCATCCTACCTTATATAAGGTGTGGGTATGGAAAGGGGGGCACTTTGACCATTCCAGTAGGTTGCTAGACAGGGCTGTGGCAGATGTGATGTTCTGGAGTCATGCAAAATTCAGTGACTATTATATTGATACATGACAGATGTTACAGAAGCACGGAACATTCAAAGACCAGTGCATTAACTTTATAAATATTACATTCAGCCTTATGGTTTTTTTAGCAATTATATCCTTGGTTCTATAGGTAAACCAAAGTAAGTTTTCTGCACATCATGAGACTCTGCAGGGGGCTTCACCTTCCTGCAGAAAGAATCCCCAAACCAAATGAAAAGTTAAAAAGTCATTTAACTTTTGACCAATATCAAACAAAACAACAATGCCAAAGTTATGAAACAATATGAGCTCTTGACTGGACTCAAACATCTCTGACTTGAACAAACTTCTGGAGTTTTTTTGGGAACATAAGCTCTACCTATACTATAAAAACCTGTTTTCCCCAGGATCCAGGTGCATGCTCAAGTAGTGACAAAATGCCCACAACATTTTATCGCATTCCTCTGTGTGATATTTTTTATTATTTAATTTTTTTTCTTTTCATGGAAAGGACAGCAGCTAGCAAGTGGATGAGATGCATGGTGTACATGTGCCACGCAGAGGGCCACAGAATGCCTGTGCCCTGAAATTTAAATTGTACTTTGACAACCACCTGCAGAGCTTTACAGATTAATATTATTTTAAATTAGGGAGCTGATAATGATGGAGAAGGTAGTATGGAACTGCTGCACAGCATTGGCTTTGGAAGAGTTTGGTGGCAGTCAAGGTCTTGCCAAGAGCTGAAGATCCATTCCCATCAGCTGTACCTAGGCCAGACTTACTGTCTCCCCTCCAACTGCTTGGCCATGGCTGAATCCATGGGTTCTAGCAGGGATGGGCAAGTGGCATAGAAAATACTCTGCTAGACTCAACCCTGCTCGCAGCCTCCCCACGTGCCACACATTGTGTGGCACCTGAATCATTATTTGCAAGTGTTATCATTTCCACAGGTTGCTGTTTTCCAGCTGACCTCACCCTGACTTCTACTGCTGCACCAGATACCCATGCAAAAAAAAAAAAGCTTTGTTAGCCACGCAGAATCTACCTTCCTTACTGCCCATTTCACATTATTAACTGCATACCCACATAAGCTAAGGAGATGTAATTGCAGTCAAGTTCCTCCTCTGATCCAAAGATTCTCCTGAAGTTCATTAACATTTGTACTGTAACTACTGTTGAGCTTGCCACATTTCCAGTCGAGATTTCAAACCAAATGAGCTTACCAAATAATCTCTTAATAGAGAATGCAGGGTAATTTATATATTGAAATTAAAGATTAAAGCTTAATCTTAATTAAATCTCACAAAAGTTCAGTAAAGCTGCCCAAATTATAAAATATAAAAAGATGTATTGATTATTTGAGAAATGGAAATCACATTTAATAAATACAGGAATGAGCCATTAAGGGAATGGAGAGACCAGAAAAAGCACTAACTGGTGATTAAAAGAAGATAAATATTTATTAAATGTTGCTGTGATTTATTAAGCTGTGTTGGGCTAAACAAATGTAATTTGATATCTGAATCATATCTCATTCTGATACAGTCTTCATTAAATCTGAAGTCTTGGCTTTAAATGGATATCATATGTTCCCTTCAGTTCTTAATCTCTTTGAAATATCAGTTTGATGCTGTGGAAGACGTTGAAAGTCACAGGGACTGAAGTCTCCTGCGTATCAATGAGGTTGTTTTGCACTACAGGTGAGAAGTCACTTCCCATTCCACGGTGCCTTCTTATCCAGGACCTGTGGCAACTTTTCGCTGTCCCTTGCTGACAGAGCAACGTTCAGATTTAAAAGCCATTCTGTCAAAAGGCCAGACAGGAAGAGCACAACTTCAAATTTCAATCAGTCCCCCAATATCCAGTGTGGAGGGCTGAGGCAGCACAGTGGTCACTGGTTTTGAAGCAGGAGAGCTGACTGCCACACTAAGGCAGCTGCTGCCTGGAAAACCCCAGTGCAGGCTGAGCATGACAAGACATCGAACCCCGTGTCAATACAGTAATTAGTTGAGCAACAAATAGCTCTGTTGATGCAGCTTTCCAGTGGAAACGTTAATCATGCAGGAGCTAAAAAATTCATTCTGCCAAGGTTCAGGAGCAAACTTATCTTGGGCCCCTCACAGAGGGAGGCAAGGGTCTGGTAGAGCATGGCACTGTACGCACATGAGGTGTTTGAATAAGAACATTTCTCGGGGTTAGGCAGCAAGTTGTCTCTGTCTTAAATTCATTCTCACGCTCTCTTTTCATCCTCTATTTAGAAGAAGAGCTCCTTGTTGAAAATTACTGGCATAAATGAATTGCTGCTGATAATTAAATTTGCATAGACTTAAAATTACAGTACAATGCTCGTTCCCAGTGCTACAACACTGAGTTATAGACTGCTAGTGAGACTCATTGCCTTTCCACTGTGAACCTCAAAAAAGGTGGTGTGAAAAGTAGCAATTGACTTCCACAGGTTTGCTTGAATCTGAATGGTTCAAGAACTCTAATTTCCTTTCCAATGTCCTCACCTCCTTGCCAAAGGAAACAAACAAACCCCAAAAGAAACAGGAAAAAAAGAAGAGAAGAAGAAAGGATGT
>VYXD01001866.1:1315725-1339938 GCA_013397195.1 Hylia prasina | reverse complement strand
CCCCAAAAAAAAAAAAAAGGTAATCACATACTATTCCTTTTGCTTTTTCACGAAATGAGAAACAAAATCAGGCTGAACCGGGCTCTGGAACCACTCACACTGGACTTGGAGTTCTACCTCTCTCATCTCTAATATCTTCTTTTCTACAGTAACATGAGTGCAGGAAGTGTAGCAGTGGGACAGACAGGCGTAGAGAGGGCCAAAGCCACTTCAGACCAGAGCAAACTTGACATTTTAAAGGTAAAACCCAGTCATTTCTTTTGGAAGGGGTTCTCAGTTTAGCACCCTGCTAAAAGCCAGGGTCTAGCCTCAAGGGCCAAGGGGATACATTAAGCCAGATTAAACAACTGATTTTATCAAAGACCAGCTATGAGAGATGTCTTTGTATGATGTGCAGCTTTCCTGCAGGAATTTCATGATAGCAGACTTCTGGCACTTCCTCATGCAAGCAGGAGTCGATCTAGCACAAAGTAATTATTTTCAATGTGTTTAGCCAGGGAAAAAAAAAAAAAAACATGACTTCAAAATCCTCACTACCAACACAGCCAAGCAGATTCCTCTTCTGGAACTCACTTTTGGGTTGAAAATATGATCAAAAAGTTCAAGGCCCTGAAGCAATTGTCTCAGAAAGTTTTAAGCTACTGAAGATAGTGGGTTTAGGACCATAACTACAATAAACACAGCAAATGAATAAGAGTCTTCTGGCAAGAATAAGCCAGAATTGCAGAGGCGGATGTTGCCAGTGAAAAGAACAGGAAGGTAACCAAGTGAAGAAACAGCATGAGGGGGATTATCCTTATTTGGAAGCAATCCATTCCAGCAATAAATTAAGCCAGGGATCTCTGCATCGGGAAACAGCAGGGCAACCTATTAAACTAAAGGACAATCTGCTTTTTCTGTCACCTTTGAGCCCTGACTGAATGGTGAGAGAAACAGACACAGCAGAGATCAAAACGTGTGTTATTTCAACAGCAGTAATGGTCGACTGCATGTTACAGAGAGGGTAAAATTCTTTTCATGCACATTCCTAGCACAAGTGCCTGATCTTCAATGACAATATTGCTGGACTGCAGGGTCATAAAGATGAAATCACAGAGGAGGGCTTGGATGGAAGAAAAATGATAATTTGTGTTTTATGGCAAAAACATAGCTGCTTTCACCCCAGCTGCTGAGATGGGATGGGCTCAGGTGAAACACTCAATGCAGACAGGTGAAGCTTTTTTCACAGTGGTATTACAAGACATTGTAAAAAGAAAAAAAATAAATGCTATACAATTTTGAGCTATACAGTTTTAGCTCAAAGAGTTCTCTGCATCTGCCAGCTGTAGTACAAGACATTGTGTACATGCTGATGTGTTCCAGGGCCACATTTACTGCAGGGAAACATCATCCACAATTAAGGGATTTCTGAGGGGTAAACACAGGCTCTGTTTCACAAGGGTTTAAATTAAAGAGAAGAGGATACCTAAAATTTACAGAAATTCACTGTGCAGAACAGGCAGAATGCAAGTGAAAGACGAACATAAGCAAATCTTAAGCACATACTGATCACATGCATAATGTGATCAAAAGAGAGGTTATTTAGAATTTTGATGATGTCCTTCCACACTTTCAGGTAGCTTCCATCAACAGAACAATCTGCAATGCCTCCTGCTCCCTTTCTGTTTTGCTGGTGAATTTTTGTCTTTACCCCCACTAACAGAGGCTTTTCTAGTCAAAAGGTCCCAAGAGCTGCCCTGATGGAACTTAGAGTTGACATCCTGGTCCCTCTGGTTTCCCAGTCCCAGGCCTTCCCAAAGAAAGGAGAGGTACCCAATGATCCTAAACCATGCACACTTTGGTGATGAGCACAAACAACCTTTACCTGACAGATACTCAAGCATCTCCAGCTTCCTCAAGTTCCCACTGTGATACTCATGCTGATGCAAGATTTTTTTAAAAGATCAAATTAGGCTGACAAACACAAACAGACTGTGAAAAGGGCAGACTGTCAAAAAAGGTTCCTCTCTTTTAAGCAACACTGATGAACCAAGTTAAGTAATTCCTTGTTGCAGAGTTAGCTCTAAAGTGAACTCTTGGTTATGCAGTGCTCTGACATCTACTTTTCTTGGCTCACTTCAAAGTCCAGCTGGCACTAGCAAAGAATCCCAGAGACATTGCTGGTTGTTTCTTCTCCTTTTGGTAAGGGAACCACAGGCCCAGTTTCTGCTTTGCTGTCCAGGGCAAAACGCTTTGCTAGTCTGCATTCTGTTCCTCACAGAAACTGTTTTGATGCCAACATCAGGTGAATAAGTCATACATGATTCCTGGCTATGTTATCAGGCCTCTCATGGAGTATTTTCTACCAATGATAAAATGTTATTGCTGCCATTATTAAGCAGTTGGTCTTTATCTGCCTATCGATGACAGGCCTCGTTTTTCAGACAGGTCTTGGGACAACTTCAAGGGGAGATCTTCCCATCCAATGTCAAATATACCAGCTTTCTAGACTTTTTTATTTCAGTCCCTCCTAAGCTGATTTACAAAGCAGAGGCATGCAGCTCCCCTCCAACAAGTCTCAGGGAAAGAGCTGAAGGAACCTTGCATCATGTCATGTTCCTGACCTTGGGCTGCCACAGGATGCTCATGTCTTCAATCCAAATTTTACAGAGCAAAGGTAAGTTCCTGATCCTTCCACACTGGTCTTGATAATTACACAGAAGAAGGAGACATTCAGTAGTTAAGGAGATGGGGCAAAACTGCAGAGCAAAATGGCTGAAGAAGCTGCCCTGAATTGAGACCTTTTACAGCCCAACCACACACACATTCTCTCCAATCAGCACAGCAGAAAAACTTAGGGGGATAAGGGAAGATGTTGGACTGGAGCTGAGCCTGGGGAAAGGGAGGAAAAGGTTTTCTCCTTGCATTTGTTTTGTGGTTTCCTCTCTTTCCTTCCCCACATACAGACCAGTAATTAATCTATGTTAACTTGCAATGAATTTTAGCAAAATTCCCCAAGCGGAAAATGTTCTGCCCATGACAATGGAGGTAAGGGAAAGCATTTTCCTTGAGTGCAGTAGAAGAACCCAAGAAGACACGGAGGCAGTTGCCAATGATTGAAGGCTGCAATATTGTGGGAGCATGGTCTCCAGCAGCTCAGCTGCCTCATCTCTCAAGTTTAGTTCTAGCCAGAAGCTTTACTCCAAGTGCTGACTGCACACAAAGATTTAAAGAATAGTTATGATGTTGCTTTCAGTGTGCAGAAAGATAAGCTGCAGTTGCTTTTTATATTTCTCAGGGAAGCTCATCTAATTTCAATAGTTTGGAAGAGGGTGTACCTCATGAAACAAGGTGCACCTCATGAAACTCTTTAGGTAAGAATTATCTTACCTAAGAGTAATATCTGTATTTTTTTCTCATGTTTGATGCACATGGAGATGGTAGACCCCCTACCTTGGATTTCTCCTAAATATTGTTCTGTTTTGTTAGATGCAATAGTCATGCTATGACTTTGAAAGATCAAATGATGTAACCAACTCCTTGCAGACCACAATCTCATGCTTTTTAATAGCACCAGATCCCTGATAAGGGACTGATCTATCTCAAACCCAAAGAAATGACTGGCCTTCTGGAGAGAACTCCAGCGTGGAACAGAGGAGTGGCAAAATGCAGTCAAGTGGGCACCAAGTGGGGTGTAACACAGACGAGGGGTGCAAGTCAGGTGCCCATTAAGATGTTTTTATTACCTGCACTGACATTACTAATCTACAAGCTGTGGGTCACAGGGATACCTGACCCTTTCAACTTCATTGTAGAAAAGCCCATTCTCCCACCCCACTACACCAATCTCAACAGCAGTTACCTTAAATAAAACGGAGAGTTGACAGGTAATTAAGTAAGATGTCTTCCTTCTGAAAACTTCTAAGACATTGTCAGCATTGGAAGGTCTATAATATTTGTCTGAAATAACAGATGTTTGGCCCCAGTGCTTATAAAAATTTAAGTGTGCAAAAAGAGAACTCTACTAATCAGTTTAGGATGAAAACAAGAAAACCACTTGAGGAATCTGGGAGGTATTCTGAGAGAAATTTAGTACAATAAGCATTCTTTACTTCAGCATCCAATACAGCCTTCCTTCCACATCTGCCAGCATCACATCTTTAAGATTCTCAGTATGCCAACTCCTGCTCTCGGTAAGCTTAGGCTTTGTTATTAGACTCATGTTACAAATGGAAAAACGGAGGCAGTGATAGATGGAACAAACCATAGCTATTAAGAGAGAAGAAGAATCCACAGTAGAGGCAAATCCCTTGCTTTGTTACCTGCTGAACTCTATCAGAACTAACTGGGTACAAATGTCTCCACTGGACTGGAAGACCCTCTCAAAACCAGGGACTGTTAGATTAGGTTGGCAGTGTCTTGAGAGTTATGGTGACAAAGAGAGCTGTAGGGAAGAAATAAAAGCAACCTTACCCTAGAAACATCCCTCACAGCTGGAAAAGCAAACAGCTATGCCCTGTAATGATCAGAAATAAGCAGAGAAAGGGAAGCTGTTATAAGTCAGGACCTAACTGGGGAAGGGACAGAGCTGGGGAATATAGCAGCTAGGTTTGCCAGCAAAGACTGAGATGCTGGATTTAACTAATACACTCCTAACAGCATGGGCTGTGGTTTCAAGGAAGGTGCCTCTCAGAGTACTTGGGCAGCACCAGGTTACTCAGCTACTGCTGGAAACACGATGTCTCTCCCCATACCCCACTGCCTGAATCAGGGAGGAGCAAATTCAACCCTCACTGATGCCAACTGGGATCTACCAACAAAAACATTTTTCAGACACTTTTCAAAGAACCACATTATAAATAACACATTAATTGTCTTTATACATGTCAGTAATTATTCTCCTCTCATAAATCCATTAATCTCTCCTTTATACCTATTGCCATAAATTTATGGCACATGCTATTGGCATTGCTGATGCATTTAAGTGTACGATTGCCCTAGATCATCTTGTCTTTCTCCCCCTTCTTCATGTAAATACAACCCATAAGATTTGGTTCCAGGTTTTGAGAACTTTTAAAATTTGTGTGTATGCTGGCTATTCTATTCTCCATGTCACCTCTTTTATAGCCACACAGTTTTGTGTTCTCACTTTCATTCACAGACAGAGAAAATACTTTGCAGATACTTGATAGCAGCCTGTTAACACACTTTTGAGCCTTTGCTGTTCAAAACATACCAGATTTGGGACAGGAACTGTATTTCACCTCTAGGCGTTATCCTAACACTATAAATAAAATACAAAGCATTGTAAGGATTTCAATATCCTTACATTTCCCTCTAGACTTTTAAAACTATCATCCGAGTTTTTAATAATCTACTTACTTGAAGTTTTGTGTCACGTCACTCTTCAAGTGATTCCCCATGGAATACAACAGACTTGGTCTATTTGAGTCACTCATAATGACTGAGCCACAATAAGCAACACTGGTTAGAAAAAAAACCTCTGTTGGAAAAACTCTATAAAAATGCAAGTTTGTGGAAATAAAATAACTCTGCAGGTACGTGTTAATCTCATCAAAGCTTTGCATGGCAGCATACTCATTTTGCTCAGATATTTTCCTAGAAATTAATTTCCTATCATCTGTTTGTTCTTGCCTTTCCAACCTTCCATCCCTGTTTGTGAGTAATTTTTGTTTTTATACTTTAAAGAAAAAACAACAAAAACCCCCTAACAAAACAAAAAATACGCCAACCAGACGCAATATTCTGTTTCAGAACTATATCCAGAGTGCCTAAAATGGGAGCCAGTACTACTTATTGTGCATTCAAGAAATTAGCTGCTACACACATTTGCTTGAGCCTGATAAACTGTTTCTCCAGCCCATATGCCGCTGCTATGTGTGTTCAATTTCAGTTTGGATAATTCAGAGTAATCCTATTATAGAAAGGCACAAACCACAAAGTTCTGTTCCAGATGACATGTCAAAGTTCAGCAGCACTTGCCATCAGGGCTTCTAACTTTGGTCCAATTCTGAGTTAGTATTGATTCACATTCTTTCCTACAGCATCAAAACCATGGCTGTGTCTCCTCACTGTGGTGTTTCAGAGGCTGACAAACACAAACATGAGACCTGAAATCTGTCTCACTAAAGGCTCTACCAGAACTGGTATTTTGATAGAACCCACACAAATCTATGACGACTGCTTGTCTGTGAGCTTACAACACTTTTCCCCACACAGAGGCAGAATTTACGATATCCCTGTGATTTTCCCCAATCCATATTGCTTCAGAATTGCTATTTACACTGTTGAATATTTATCTCTTTCCCACCCAATTCTGACTTGCTTATTCTCTTAAAAAATACTTGGCCCTGGGAGCATATCCTATCAGTCTCAAAAGAAAGAAGAAAAAAATAATAAGGATTTCTTCTGTGGCGATTTAGTATGGGAGTAACGAGAATACCGGGGCTCATTGGTAGGTACACAAACAGGCTGAGCAAATAACAATCATGTTGGGTAAGGAAGCATATTGTTATCCATATTTTTATGAGTATTACTAAGGCCCTCTGGCTCTCCACTGTACGATTAACAGGAGGGCAGATAAAATCTAATGCAGAGGAAATAAACCCTCAGAATTCAGTTTTCTGAGCCTCCTTAACTTGGCTATCTTCTTCAGTTCTTTACTGTCTCTCATGTTTTGCAGGTTTCTGTCAACTTATTTCCAACAGCACTTTTAAAAGGCAGTGTGTGATTTGAGAAAAAGGCAACGCGTGTGAAAATGTAGTGGTTTTATCCTACAAGCCCAGAGCAGATGTACCTGCACTGATACCTGTAAAGGTTTTACTAGAACAGATCATTTCTATTCCTGCACAAAAGGAAGGCATTCCAATACAAACATACTCCAGGTGAGGCAGACGTGGCTCTCATGGAAGGTTGTAAGACTTCAGCAGATTGTGTGTAGTCGAGGTGTTATTTGGACTTCCCCAGGTGGTATCAAGTCACTGATACAAGTTACTCATAATTTCATTTCCCTGAAATTCTGCTCCTGCTATGAGCATTACTCTTCAATTATTCTTGTCTTTCCATGCTGTTGTCCTGTTTAGGCCCCCATACATTATTCTTGGTGATAAAAATTTCATTTTTAGCTTTGCTACCACCACTGGATTTTATCACTTGGTGTGAAGGCTCCTCAGAATTTACTAGCTTTCCCATGGCTCTACATCAGATTTTTTTTTTTTTTCTTTTGCCTTTAACTGCTTGTAAGTAGGAGTTTCCTAAAAAACAACTCCTCTGCCTTCCTGCAGAAATTCTTTGCTATTCATTAAGCAGCAGCTGCAACCAGCTAGAAGAAACTAGCCAAAATCTATGCATTAGCTAGAGGGGATGTCTGCCAGGGGCAGTCCCTAACCTCCCACAATTTTTCATTGGTGTAACCAATAACCCTGCAGACTCCTGCAGTTTATACCAAAGAAGGGAGTGGAGGTATCCAGATCCTTGGTGTGAAATCCACCTGTACAGACAATGAGGGCAGATGTGAGAGTGATTTCAGGCACATATCAAGGCAGTTCTCTCTTGAAAATGAGAGATAAAGTAGCTTTAGTGCCTTGGACACTAACCTAGGTAGAGACCTACAGTCTTTGCTTCAGCACTCCAACAGTTCCAGAGGAAGTCAGCCATTAAAAAAAAACAAACAAACAAAGAAGACTCTGACCCAGGAAAATATTCACCCAGCTTTAACTTCACCACATCAGTATTTTATAACAGTCAGACATCTATCCAAACACACAGCACCTTTTCTTCCAGTTCCTCATAATGGGCATTAATCAGGCCTCTCTGCACTTCTCTGTGACGTCCCTGTGAGATCAGTCCTGTCACTGGTGTGGGTGTGGAAACACAAGTTTTACTGCTGCTATCCCAGCCTAAATAAACTCCCCTTGTCCTAATCCAGCCAAAAAAAAAAAAAAAAAAGAAAAGAAAAAAAGAGGAAAAACAAGGGAAGGGAAAAACAAGGAGGAATAAAGGAGGAAAGACTGAAAGATTCTGGAAATAGCTGGAATTGTTCATGCTGAGCCATCGGGCCCTGAGATTTGAATAATGCATGTTCCATAAATCTAAGTGTCCCTGCTTGCCACATTTTAGAACAGGGAACAAAAATAATAGCTACTGTCCACACTTATCACCAATAATAAATTACAGGGCTCCTGTGTGTGGCAGCGATTAATGCAAAACGCAACCCAAAACACATAACTAAATAAATAGATAGTTTGACTTTCCTGGGGGTTATCTCTTTCCTTTTCTACACCCCTCTCAGTGTCTCCTTCCAGCCAAAAATTACTCTGGGAAAGACCCATTCTTACAGTGTATTTTTTCAGACAGACAGGCAGACTAACTCATGTTTATCTTCAGAATATACCCCAAGGCAGTCAATGGAGTGAGTGTACACACCTATGAGAACAGGGGACAGCAATGCACTGCAAAGCTTTTAGTTCTTCTGCGAGACTACAGTCTTCCCAAAGCATCATCTCCCACCTGAAACAGGGCATGCATGGATGCAGCATTCCAAACACAAAGTTCTACCCTACTTCCCTGAGGCCACAATCAGCTCTCCAGCTGGTGTGTATATGTGAGGGGCAGAGTATTCTTTTGGCAGTGGTTCCTTTTCTCCAGACTGTTAGTTAAGGGAGTTCTGGGCCATTCTTTGGCTCTGAAGTAGAAGAATTGATAGCAGGGAAGTTACTCTAAAACAATGCAAGGATGGAGCATGAGGGTAAAAAGGGTCTACATAAGGTCCCTTATAGACCTGATGTTTGCAGTGTAAGACTTCCCTGGAGGGATTCTACTCTGTCCTCATTTTCACCTGGATTGGGAATGACAAATTCAAGCAAAGCTTCACTCTTCATTACCCATATGGGCTAAGTAACGATGAGTCACCTTCACAGGGATAAGGGGAAGAAAGAAAACTCAAGGGACAGTACAGAAATCAAAAATGATTGGTAATGCAAAGGGAATGTTGTGTGTGCAACTACATGGGTTAAGCATCCACCTTAACATTAGCAAAAAGTCTCCCAAAAACCAAACCCCAGACACTGAAGAAATTAGTCTCAATTTTAAAAGATTAGATAATCGAGAAAAGCCATTAGAAGATCCTGAACACTTACACAGAACTGTAATCAGAGCTAGACCACGGCTGGCAGTTCAGAGGTAAATAACTGTACCCTATTCTTTCCCTTAATCTTTTAATTCTGACACATACAATTTTAGTGAAAAGTTGTTTTTCCTTTTACATCAGCTGCCTTTTCTGCTTTGCCTGTCTATTCCCTCTGAGGGTGATGTGTCTCTTGAGAAATCTCTTTCAGCTGAGGCAATACTCCCTTAGAGAAACCATTCCTGTATATTGTATGGGCTTCTGTGTAAAACTGCCCTTAGCATCCTCTCCTTTTGCAACTGTGAAGCAAGAAACAGGGCTGGAAAGGTCACAAGAGACAGAATAAGCCACGGAAGAGGGGCTACCAAAAAACATCTATAAAGGCAGCTCAGCTGAAGCTTGAGACTCAAGGTACATTGGTGTTATCTGACCTGACCGAAGGTCAGCGGTGCCTGTCATATGCCTTCCCCTTCCTGCAAGGGCTCTGTGCTCTTCCTCAGCACATCAGTGTAAGTCTGCCTGCTACATCAGAGACACTTCAATTCACAAAAGCAAAATAAGAAAAGAAATTGTGTGCTCAAGCCACGGAGGGTGAGGTAACTCACACAAATGAGAGCAGGTGGAAAAAAAAAAGCAGCTTACACACAAAGCAGACGCTATTACGCTATTATTATTATTACTATTAGCTATTCATTACTCATATGTTGGTATTATAGTAGGATCCAAAATCCTCATTCAGTATCAGGGCCCCATTGTGCTAGTCTCTATGCAAATACAAAGACAGCCAGGAAGAGCTCACAGTCTAATTTAAGACAAGACCCAGCAGGTGAATGTAACAGAAATTGGAGGAAGGGAGGGTAAAAAGACCATGCGATTTCACAGGCTAATGGCACATTGCTGAATGCTCATTCCTGGAAGATCTAAAAGGTTATGGCTTAATAACCCTCAGGGTTGCTTCTTATGGCTTTAAATCTCTGACCTCCTGGGTAAGGAGCAGCAGCACAATAATATTTCCTTTAGTTAAGTGAATGTCTAAAATGTGCTTAATCAGTAGTCCATTAACTCTCCACTTGCCTCATTAACATGTCTGTGCAGCAGGTAGCTCTGTCCTACCCCCACCATGGGTTTTTTACATTCTGGTTTTGAATGTTGCCACGCAAGGTGTAATGCCTTGGAGCATCCTCCAGAAGCATTTTATATCATCAGTCCATATGTTTTGAACATATGGCACTGTCCCACTGCAGGTTTGCTTGGAATTAAGAGGTCTCCGCTGCTGTCTGCTTGAGCATTATACATTTATAAATTAACAATTCTCTTTTTTTTTTTCTTTTAATGACTAACAATTTTTTTCCTCCCCATTCATAAATGGTGCAAAGAAACCAATTACTGAGCAAAATGCCACCACTGGTGCTGTTGGCACATTAAGTCTTTCCAGGCCCCTCTTTAGAAATACCTATCTGATGGATCCCATTTGTACAGCCACTAAGATTGGTTACATGCTGTCAATTAGAGTAAAAAACAATCATGATCTTGGCAACCAATAAAAAAAAAGCCTCTACATCCAACTCACCTGTGCTTTGTTTAAGATTACAGGAAAGAGCTGTCCAGCTATGCCAAACAGAAGGCTGATGTACTCCTCCCACCACTTTCAGCAAGATATGTCAGTCCTAATCTTCCTCAAATATGAAGTGAGAACAATATTCACTCTTCTTTCATGGCCATTAAAAATTGAAAGGTGCACATGAAGAAGTTCGAAACTGAAAAGCACTCAACATTCTTAAAGATGGCATGAAGTTCAAGGAGACCCTGATGAAAATAGTTTGCTACAGGTCTTTTTATTTTTTTTTTTTTAAGATGGAATTTTGACCCTTGCATCAAAAAAACTGTTTACCCCATAGGCCTGTGGCAAACAAAGTGTGGCTTATAAGCACTCAGTATCTAAAATGTAAATATGCTTTAGTCGAAAAGTATTCAGTGTTTGCTTTGTGCAGGCTCTTTATTCTTCTACTGGAAAAAAATCAAAGCAACATCCAGTAATAAGCCAATGATATGACTAACATCTGTCATGGATCATTTTACTTTCCTCACTTGTTCCCCTAGATCAACTGCAGTACATTTGAAAGGGGAGAAGGAGGATTACTTGTTTGTTTTTTGTTTAGTTTTTTTTTCTAGCAGATGTTTTATATATTTTTGCAGAGTGTATACATGCAAATGATACTCGGAGAGAAAAGGTAGAGGAAGAGTATGACACTTGGAATTGAGAGAATTGCGAGGGCCATTCATCCCATGGCTGCTGAAAAATTGTTAGAAACCAACTATCTCATACCCCAACCAACTCTAAACTTCCAAGAGAAGCCTCTACTCTGCCCAAGAATGAGCAGGGTGGGACGTGGCTTGCACCTTGACAAGATGGCAAGTGCACTGGTTCATCATTGAGGACAAACATCAAAACCTCAATTGTGACTTGATATTATGCAGGAAAAGCAAAGCTGATTTGGTTGCCTCTGCCTTTTCAGTCCTAAGTAAACAGATGTAGCTTTGGTCCAGCCCTTTGTTCATGTTCGACTCCCAGCCAACTGCTCGTGACTCTGCTGTCAGCTCAGCCAGGGGATAGAGACTTGTGTCTCAATTGCAGGGATAATGGAGTGGGAGATTTGTCTCTTGAGTTCATTTAAGGACTGCACAGAGATTCTAGAGATATTTACTCCTGTTCAGGTATCTCCAGTGAGTCCTCCAGTCACATCCCTGAGCAGCCATTAGTACAGGGAGCCACATGGACCAGGCATCCCAAAAAAATCTAGTGCAATCAACTGTTCATATAGATATTCAGACAACCTCAAGAAACCAGAGCTCCAGATACACCCTTTTATGCTAATTTGAGAACACACTCCTTCCCTGCAGGACATAGGGGATGTCTGCCATTTACACCCAGGTTTATCTCAGTTGAGCGGCACGAGCAGAGAGTCTGGGCATCTTAGACAATTCAAGAATGAAGAGGGAGACTGAATGACTGACTGAAGGATTAATCTGCCACTGTAACCATTAAATACACTTCCAGAGGTCATCGTCCTAAATTGAATACTTTAATTTTATGCTTGTGTTTTGTATAACGTAGCTTATACCAAGTTGTAAGCTTCTGATACATCTCTGAAGCTCAGATTTAGCCTATGGTGGGGAGAAAGCCATGTTTTACCTCAGAGGTCAGAGCTTTGCTCAATATTTGGCCTGAATAAAATAAAAAAGCAGCCCAGCCATGCTGAGTCTTCACTTTTTTTTTTTTTTTTTTTTGGCCTATTGATTTTTGAGTAGCAAAACATATCTGGCCACCTAGAACAACAGGCAGGACAGAGATTTAAAATACTACTTGTCTTCACAAGCATGCAAAAATGAATATTTTCTCTTTGCTAGTCTCTTTCTCCACTATTTTCTTTGAAAGCCAGCCAGCCTCTTTAGTCCATGGGTGGACTTAGCTAATTTGCAAGAGGCTAGAATCATTTCTCTTGTTAAGAAACTTAAGATAAACACACTGAGCTCTCTCTCTCCCTTTTTTTCCTTTCTTGGTGGTTTCTTTAATCTACGATAAATGCCATTTTGGACTGAAAGTCCTTGTTTTGAGTGCAGAGACATTGGAGGCCAGCATGGAGAAATGAACTTGCAGAGTCCATACCTACTAGTTGGAGACGTGGAAATGAGCCTGGACCTGGCAGTCAATCCTCAGGAATTGGGCATTGAGGCATTCTGGGAAAGTGCACCTCTGTAATGGGAAGTTTCAATCTTCCCTCAGTTCTGGGCAGGCTGCCTGATGACATAGGGATCACTGCAGTCCACAGTGCCCTTTGGGAAGCCAAGCACTGCAGTTCTGTCATTTCCCTTCTGCTTTTCTTCTCTTCCTCCTAACCTTTTATTCTTGCTTATTCTTTTGTAGGGAAAGGGGAGAAGCTAAATTTCATGGGCTGTTTGGTTTTGGTTTTGTTTGTTTGTTTTTCTGGAATAACCTAAGCCAACCACAAGGGCTTGGATCTAAGCAACCTGGAAATACAGGAAGAGGCAAAGACAAACTTTACACCCTGTCTCTTCAGGTCAGCTCCCAACATAAGTATCTTTCGGTATCTTTTGTCTTTGGAGGATACGGATTTTTTTCTCAAACCACTGCATTTCCAGCACTTTTCACTGTTTTCAAAGAAGTGTCCTGGAGGACAGCCTGGATCTATGGTGTTCCTTGCACTACAGGCCTTCAGACTTCTGTGGCTGACTTGGGGAATTCACCAGGCATTAGAAACACTTTTTTTTTTTTTTCTTTTTCTTTTTTTTTTTTTTTCACTTGCAAAAGGGCAAATGCCAGCTTGAAAGACACAGATTCCTATAAAAGCTCTATTGCTTCTGGATATACTACACCCTGGCTCCAGCAGTGCTACAAAATAAAATAAAATAAAATAAATCAAACACATTAAACAGCCTTCCTTGTCAGGAAACCAATAGCACAAAGCCAGTGTTCCAGGAAAATGTGAAGTACTTTAATTATGTAGGTCTTTTTTAAGAGCATTTCAGCATCTCTCATGCACAACTCAGTCTGTGACTCAACTTCTACCTCCAGTGGTCTCGTTACACAAACAGAGGTAGAACTTAGTCTTCTGCACAGTGCTACAATTGCTCCATAGGAACAAAAAAACCCCTTCAAGCATCTTTGCCAGTATCAGGCTGCTCAGAGCTATTCCCAGGTAAAGCAGCAAAGGGGTTATAGAGTTTATTGGAAAGATATTTCCTTTTCCTGTATGACAACTCATTTTATTTTTTCAGGTAGTGTACTGTAAACAAGGCTTCCACTCAATAACACTACAGAGGCAAGGAATAACAGCAACATAATACAAGAACAGAGGAAGGCACAAATGGACACCACAGCAGATTTCACACAAAACCACAAAAAGTTGCATGCCAGGACCTAAAATTTTGCATTGCAACAAGATAAAATGTGCAACAAAGGGAAACAGTTGCAACGGGATTTAAAAAATGAGAACAAAAAGGCAAAAAGCAAAGGCAGGTTCTATGTAAAACACACTCAACAATTAAGCCATGAGATTATGAGGAAAATATTTCAGAAAGCAGAAGGGTCACACTGCATTAGCATCTAACAATACACTGGACCACATCTTCTAGCAGCACCCAGCAGAGACTGTTCAGCTTTCCACTTATCGAAATGGTAATCCTCAGTTAAAAACCACCTTTTTTATTTTTTTCCTTTCTTTTATTTTCTTTTTTTGTTATACCCCAGTGCAGCTCTCCCTTATTCCTTTGCAAAAGAACTGAAAGAACTATGATAAATATCAGCTCCTGGAACAGGTCTCTGTAGGTAGTGACTCTGAAGCCTAATTACGTCAATTTAAGTGTTAGTATTGTCAACTTGTTTACAGCCATTCATTCCAACAAAAACAGCTTCCCTAGAATAATGGACAGAGTTTCTGACTGAGGACAGAGCACAAATAGAATAATTGACAATGTCTTCCCACTCCTCCAGCTCTGGGGAGAAGCCAAGGTAGGTGGGAGCACAAAAAAGAAAACCTAATGGTGAGCACATTGGTATGGAAACCTTTGGAAACCTTTGATATTCAGTTGTTGTGAAGCATTACAGACGCTGTGCAATTGTTCTGCCAGTGTCCCTGTGCAGCACACTCATGGCTGGGTCTCAAAGGAGCATGTGGTGCCTGTCCTTACTAATATCTTATAATGTCTTCCTGCTTGCTCAGCTACTGGAGGTCAGCCTTACCAGTCCAAAGATCCCATGCATTCTGGCTGGCAAGTTTGTTGACTAGACAGCAAGCAGGTATTTAATAAATCCTATTATTTGCTTTGCCACTGCCTGAACTTGCTGCCAACTATCCTCACATGTTAAGCTCCAATACTCTCCAATATCCAAGTATCTCAGTAATGCAAGACATGAGTAATGAAAACAGCCAGGCATCTCTTCTAACATTCAAAGGGGTCAGGCCTGAACACTGGCTGACCTTTATGAAAACCGAGTCATAGATTAGATCCGGCCTTTGTCCCCCCCACAGAGAGGAAGGAAAAGGAAAAGGATCAGTGCCACAAACTTTAAGAGAAACAGCCCTGAAGCTCTGCAAGATGGTGAGCCAGCTCCCTTGCACTGTGCCTACGCACTGCCTTAGCACACAGGGGCACCTGCCTGCCCTTCTTCCTGAAATGGCAATACAAACATACTAATACAAGGTGCTGCAAAGGGCAGAGCAATCCCTTCAGCTGTGCCCTCCTACAGGGCACTGAATACAAAGGCACGTCAGATGTG
The DNA here is from genome assembly GCA_013397195.1 of Hylia prasina. NCBI lineage: Eukaryota > Metazoa > Chordata > Aves > Passeriformes > Sylviidae > Hylia > Hylia prasina. The sequence goes on along the minus strand of VYXD01001866.1, from coordinate 1,324,516 downwards.
TTCTCTCTGTCCTTCACCAAGGCTCAGGTGTCAAGCAATGTACATCAGATAAGCCAAAATTACAGTGAAGGGAATGGTACCTACCCTCAGTCCTGATACATCAGAGCTCAGCTCCCTTCCATCCTCCTTCCAGTCCAGGTAATTAACAGGGTGACTGACACTAAGACACTCCTCTCCACACAGATTTTGGATGCCTTTAAGAGGTTATTGTAGCCAAAAGTGCTGCCAGTGTCACTCACAGTAGCTATTCACTAGATTGGGCACAGGGTGTGACTCTTGGGGACAGTTCTGTGCAGGGCAGCGAGCTGGACTCCACAATCCTGGTGGGTCCCTTCCAAATCAGTGTACTATGTGACTCTGTAATTGGGGATTTGAGGTGAAATTACCTCTCCAAACCAACCTGATTCCACAGCACCCCTGCACTGTGTAGTTGACTTTGCAATTCTGGGGGTGGAGCAGTCCCAGTGTCTTAGTTCTGGACAGCTCTGCTCTGTGTGCAATTCTGACAGACAAAGAGGCTGAACTGCTGTTCTATTTCACCTGGATTTACTGTGTCCTATTTTTTTCTACAGGATACACAAGGTTTGTTTCAAGCTAATTGCATCTGCAAAACACGTTCTTTAAGCTTGTAGATGTGATGGAAATAACTTCTGTGCGTCAACAGTTCTGTTAGGTGGAGTCATCCATTGTCAGTGACAGACAACTCCTGTATTAAATCAGAGTACACGATTTTACAGAGGACCCAGCAGAACAGAGATCAAGCACTTCCTTTACTATTTATAAAAATGTACATTTTGGACTTGCAGAAAATAAAAATAAATCTTCCCTGAAATTCAAATAGAGATGATTTCTCAGGAGAAAATAATATTTAAAAAGACAAAACCAACTAGACTCAGAACAAAACCAAGTATTTTCATTGTAGCATTGACTTGAAAAAAATCAATATCTCTCTCCAAAACTGTTCTCGAAAAATACTAAACTATGCTGGCAGGGCAATGAGTTGCCAAATGCCCTCAGCTGGAGGAGGCTTCATTGTAGGGATACTTGAATCCAGCACCAGTGAATTCCCTCTGCAATCCCAGGGTAAGGGGAGCACAGGAGGGTGCAGCTGGAAGGAACACTATCACTCGGGGTCAGTTTGTCATTAGGGGCCAGATGGTAGAGTTTAGAGGAACTCAAAGGCTTATGTTACCTCAAGCTGCTTTTAAATTCTCTGTGGGGTTTGCATAGGGTTGATTTCTAAGCCAAGGATCCAGCCCCTAGTTCTTTGTTAACACCATCCTCAGCTGCAGACTCTGGCCAGAGTGGAAAATCTGTAGCAGAGTGTATTTGTGCAATATGCCTGTCAGTCAGGCTTGAACAGAAGGGAAAATCCTGAGTTCTCATAACTTGACTTGGTGAGGTATCCCTCACCAAGTCAGAAGCAGACTTGTGCCTTGTCTTTCTTAATTCTCTTTTACTTCCAGCCATAGTGTCTTTTTCTTATACAGCTTCTAAAGTCACTTCAACCAGCCGGAATAAACCAAGCCTTTTCAGACCTGCAGTCACAGAAGGCTGAATTTTATTTCCTTTCAGTCATGGAAAAATATTCAGGATCATCAGAGCCAACTCCAAACAGACAAAAAAATGAGAGTCACCTTTGCAGTGAGGCAGTTTGGGTTTATTTGGCTTATTTTGAGGATTAGAGAAAGCAAATAATTGTCAGCTCAAACATGCTGCAGTTATTGCCACAGAATTTTAATGCTAGTATCAACATGTCTTCTTAATTTCATTTCAATTTTTTAATGGGGTCCTGAATGTAAAAACCTACCAAAGATGGGGAGTAACTGGAGTCTTCCTTTATTTCAGTGAACTAATGGATGTTATAGCCCTAAGGATACGGAGAATGAGTTAATGAGGGGGTAAGGGTGTGGCAGGGAGTGGGAAAGGTGTGCTCTCTTCTATCTTTTATCCCAAAGGACAATATTGTCTCCTGGGCTGGGCCGCAGAAATACATGCCTGTAGCTGGCTGGACAAATAGGAGAAGGGTTCTGGCCCCCAATACTTGGGCTGAAGAGTTAATGATGGCAGTGTGGGGTGCAGGTAAAGTGGGAAAAAACACTGTGGAACTGCTGTAAATGTGAATTTTACCTACAGAACAAAGACAGTTCTCTCTGTGTGGATGTGGAGGCTTGAGTCATCTTTTTGACCTAACCTTTCCATATCAAAGTTGTTCATTGCCCCTGATCTTGTGTTCTGCTTAAAAGAGAGAGAAAACCTAGAACCTGTTTTCTTTGTGCCTGCTGAGGATTGTCAGGGAGGGATCCATTTAGCAGTGCTTACAAGAAGTGAGATTGCATGAAATGGGTTCTTGGTGCAGCAGGAAGAAGATTCAGGCCATGCACACTTCCAGCAGGAAATTCTGGATGGCCAGGTATGGGTAATCATGTTTGACTAAGGTCAGCCTGTGCTGGACCTGTAATAGCAATGTATAGGATCAGAGTACCACAAACATAATTTTTTGTTCTCTGTACAGCATATCCACATATCCACAGGTTTCCTCTGCAAACAAATGAAAATCCTGTGGCTACCAGGTCACCTTAATATAGAGTCCCTTCTGCTTTCTGCTTGATCCCTTCTGTCACCTGGAAGATTTCAGCTAGCAAAGATGACATATTTGCCCTTTCTGCCACACAGCAGCTTGGGAACACAGCTCATTCTCAGCACTGCATTAAATCAGAAGCAAACATGGGCACTGGAAACAAGTATCCCAGAAATTAGAGAAGGAACTAACACTCTCCCATCAATGGAGAGAACAGCTTGGTCAAATTTTCAGAGGTCTTTCTGTGGGCTCTCCTTTCCTGGAAGAAGCAGGGGGTAGCAAAGGGAACTCATGTCTCTTGGAAAATGAGAGGGGAGCCCCATGGATACAATCTCAAGAGAGAACAAACAAGAGGCAAAAGAGAGGAGACCTATAAAATATAATCCTCCCAAGTGGGACGCATGGGGGCCATTTATTCCACAGAGTGGTATTTACTGCCTTCCCACAATGTTTGCACTAACTGGCAGCTCTGGCTGGCTAGACTGTTGTGTCAACATCTGCAGGACTGAGCATGTGCCTATGTGCAGCAAAAGGGAAACAGGAAAAAGAAAAATAAAATAAAAACGGTTTTGCTTTTTGCCTTTTTCTGTGTGTTTTTTTACCTTCTGCAGAGTAGAAGTGTTTCTGTGCTGATACCAGGAGGAGATTCCTAATGTTTAATTGATTTTGCTGTCAAATGCAGCAAGTATGTGCATGAGCCATGCATATGCGAGGGGCATTGGCTATTTTTTCTCTAACAGTAAAACTTCTTTTAAGCCCCTGATTCCCACCAACCTGCAAAACCCACATGCATGAACAAGGAGAGGAAAAGAAGCAAACAAACAAACAAAAAAAAAAAGTAAAAACCCTGAGACATTGGGAACACAGTCTAGCCCATAATTCTGGGGAAATACACAATTTGTCTTGACCTTTAGAGGTTTTCAGGCTTGAGTGAAATGCAAAAGCTGAGAGAACCTTGCAAAGCTTCACTGCTGCCCGATTACAGCCTCTCCTGTGCACTTTTCTCAGCAGTGTTTCTCGTCACTGCCTCACTCACATCCTTGCAGAAGCACAATATTTCTTCATCTGGAGTTCAGGTTCAACTGAATGCTTCAGGTTCAAATTCTGCATTGTTACCTCCAGCCATATCATGAACAATATTCCCTTCATCACATGAACTCAAATACTCAAATACTTTATTAAAACCAGCTTACTCAAAGTACTAACAGGTTTTCTGCTCTGCTTTCCACCAAAGAAATGAAGCTCCAGCTTCATCTTTGCAGACATTCCTGAGGAGCCAACCTCATCTCATTTTTGTTGGTGATCACAAAGCACCTTCAACCTCTGGTGCGCTACCTATCATGTAATGATCCTCATGACATCTCGGCAGGCAGAGTAGAGTTAAGATATCATTCCTGGAAAGCCAGTTGCTAAATCCCTAAACAGATCTGGAACATGTAGGTGCTCATAGCAGTCATAAAACCTCCACCTGGCTTCTGCTCCAAAACCATTTGGCACCTAAGGTGATTGAATTGGTGATCTTTATGCTCACACATTATTGAAACATCTATATTACTGCAGCCAAGCACATGTATAACCATTTAAAACTGGCAGATGTTCAGAACTTCCTTCACAGATATGCTCTGGTTAAATCTGCGTGCAAGATTTCCCCCCCACCCACCTCACCTTGTGGATGTTAGAGGCAGTGCTCTAAATCTTTCCATATTGCTCATTTAAGACCATCTCCTAAGGATCTCCATCCAGTGGCACCTTGACACACTTGAGGGGTGGGTGGGCCCATGCCAACCTCATGAAGTTCAGCAAGGCCAAGTGCAAGGTGCTACACCTAGGCTGGGAAAATCCCAAGCACAAATACAGGCTAGGCAGAGAATGGATTGAGAGCAGCCCTAAGCAGAGAGACTCGGTCCTGGTGGACAAGAAATCCAACAGTATCCATCAAAAGAAACATGACCAGTGGCACAAGGTGGGGCATCCTCCTGCTCTGTCACTCCAATACTCTCTCATGAGACCCAGCCTGGAAAACTGTCCCACTCTGAGGCCCCCAACATAAGGAGCATACGAAGCTGTTGAAGCGAGTCCAGAGGAGGGAAACAAAAGATGGTCAGAGGGCTGGAGCACCTCTCCTATGGAGACAGGCTGAGAGAGTTGGGGCTGTTGAGTGGAAAGAAAAGGCTACAGGGAGACCTCACAGCAGCTTGCCAGCACCTGAAGGGTACCAGATAAGATGCTGAAAAGAAATTCTTTACTGTGAGGGTGTTGAGGCACTGGATGCCCCATCCTTGAAAGTGTTCCAGGCCAGGCTGGATGGGCCTGGTCTAATGGAGGGTGTCCCTGCCCGTGTTGGGGGACTGAAACAAGATGATCTTTGAGGTCCCCTTCCAACCCAAACCATTTTATGATTCTATGATCACTCCTACGCCCTCCTGACTGTTCAAAAGTGTTCAAAAGCATACTCACTTAGGAAATGTTATATGCATTCACATTCTAGTCCTGCATCCAGTACTTAATATGAATAAAAGTTGATCAACTCAAGAATGTTGAAGCTGTTTTATTTTACACGAGGACATTGCTCTTTCCAAGGGTAGAAACAAGGATATAACAAAAGAGAAAGAAAAAAAATTAGACCTTTTTTCCACTGAGAACTCTGGTTTCTACATTTAGATTTATCATTCAATAATGAAAAAGAAGCATGTCACATGACATTTTTGTGATGTTAAATTTCTTAAAAGAAAAATTTTATAATAGACCTAACCCTAAGTAGATGGGGTTTTGTCATAAAAATAAGAGGAATAAAAAGGCTTAGGAAATCGTCCTATTTTTTCTAAGGACACACAAAAAAAATCCCAATTCCAATAGATAGTAGACTATAGGACAGTAGCAGACAAAGTGGCAGACAAAGACCTCAGATCTGTTAAAAATCGACATATGCTAACTTCCTAAGTGCCCTAAGTGTTTCATTATTGTAGAAGATATTTCTGGTTTTCTATAAATTGGATGTCATGTTCCAGACTCATTTCAGCTTCTTATGTGCAAGGTTTGGAGGAGTGTGAATCCAGAACAGAATTTAATCTCCAATTACCTTTCAGCCCTTTCAAGCAGAACCTCACTGTCTCATTTTACTCGTTGCAACTCTTATTCATTTACACAGTCCCCAGCATCCTAGACTCAATAACATTTATATGTTTGCAACCCTTCTTCTGATTTAAGAGAAGGTTACAAATCCCTATTTCAACAACAGCAAGATAAAGTCCCAAAAAAGTAAAGAAGTCATCCAAGAACTAACAAAGACGATATGGACCCAGGTCTTCCAAATCTCAGTTCGTGCCCTAACCACCACATTATCCCACCCCACACTGTGCAAAGTCTTGTATAGGCACACCCTTACTCCACATGGGCAGTGATAGCAGCTACCCAGACATTTAGTATTTCTTCTTTGATGAGAGGATGTTCATCCAAATATGAGGGAGTGGGGGAAGAAGTGGAGAATGAAATGGAGAACCTCCCTCTGTTAAAATTCTATGTAAGTCACAGCGCAGAGGCAATGGATTAGGCTAGAGAGGAGCAAAAGAAGAGAAAGCGAAAGAACTTCTCTTTCATTGAAGAGAGAAGTCTAAAGACAGAACTGCCTTGGGGTGTAGGGTTCCCGTGCTGTAAGGGTCAGGTTTTCTGGTTTTTCCTGCAAATATACTGCCCAATGGAGACAGGCTTTCATTGTGGAAAATCTTTATGGAAGTCTCAGAGTGGATAATTCCACTTTGGGGAAAAAAAAAGAGGGAGGAGAAGGAAAACAAGCCAGCTTCTCTGCTCTCAGCTGATGTTTCAGCTTCTAAGCATTTGCACTTGAAAGTCTTTGAGCACCTTTGAAGTTAGATGTGAGAGATTTTCAGACTGCTTTCTCTACCAATGCTCTGAGGACCCCAAATTTTACAAGGTGGTTTCTAAAATAAATTTGTCTCCATAGCATCCTCAGTTCACCTCACTGAGGTATATAACCACCCCTTCTCTACAATCCTTCCTGCAATAATCCTCTCCCAAAAACTCCTAGGTATCCAACTTCCAGAATTCAGGTACCCTATGCAGAAATTCCTTTTCATCCTAGAAGTCGTTGGAGGTAAACATGCATTACTCTGCACTTGAGAAGTCTTGAGTTTGGTCTTTGGGATTAAATTTACTCTTTCTAATGAGTTATGAAAACACACAGACCGTGATGTCTGGCTACAGAATGGTGGACACTTAAGAGCCCTAAAGGACACAAAATCAGTGTGAGTGGTATCCAAGGAATAAAACTCAGTCATCAAGACCTAGAGCTGGCCACCTATGTAGACGAATCTGATGCAGATTCAAAATACCTCATGGTACGGAATAACTTTTCCATGGCCATGTGGCATTCAACACAGTGAATTATTGAATTGTCAGCTCTGTGCACTGAGCAATCCCACAGTAGTTTGTATCTGCTGGTCCCTCACATGCAGGCTCTTCTTTCTCGTCAACAGGGCAACACACCAGCCTGGTTATACAACACAAGCCTTCTATTTTTCCCTCCTTCAAGACCCCATACTCTATTTTGCAGCACAGCAAAGAGCAAAGCAAACAAGCAAGCCAGGAGGACAGCACAGCTATAAAATTATCCCACAGCGTCAAAAATTTCAGCCACAGTCTTTGTCTCCTGCAGCAGAGCAAATTCTGCATGTCCTCCCAGCACTGCAGGGAGGAGTATTAACCCATTGGCAGGTATAGCCCACAGTTTCTTCTGCAGAACCCAGCTGCGCCGAATAAATAAATCACCTGCGGCCATTTATGTGCAAATAACCTGTGCCAAGGGGCCGTTTGGAGGAAAAGCTTCGATCTGTGTTCACAGCAGCACTGGCGTAATGGGAGCAAATAAACACACGTGCTGTCCTCCCCTGTTCTCTCGGCTCCCACGGCGCTTTTGTAACGCAGCACTTTCCCTTGCTGCGTTAAGGCTGAGAAGCAGCATTTTGCATTAAGTAGTCGGCTCTTACAGAGGAGAAAGAGCCACAAAGTGCACTTAAAAAAACCCCACCCTCTACTCCAGAGCTGGGATGTTAAAACCAGAGAAGAGTGAACGTGCCTCATTTCCCCATCTGTAACCAATTCCCTTGACAAGCCCCATTAAAAAGCCAACCAGTTCTGGCACTCCCACTCTCAGAGGAGCCCTGCGACACAGTTATTAAATAAAGTACACTGGCTTTCTTTGTGGATGGGGATTGCTTAACGTAAGCGCAGCACTTAGAGATTGAGCAGGAGACATGAAGGTTTGAGCCTCTGGATTCTTTCACGGTGGGCACCCACTCTTCTCCACTGCTGAAATCCAAGTCCTTCACAGCTCCAGGCATTTCTCATTTTCTTTCAAGTCTTGACTCTCAACAAGATAAATTCACAGTAATTACACCACCAGTCTCAGGAATTTCACTCCTTGCAAGTCTTACAAGTGTGCTCACTGTATCCACTATAAACACAGGGAACCTATGCACACACACATCCTCCCAACCAGGTGCCATTTTTTTTTAAATTTTTCCTAAAAGCTGACTGCATAGCAAAAACAAACACCCCACTTTCCATAAATTTTTTTAAAAACTACTTCTGCTTTTGCTATGCTCATGCCCCTGTTGTGACTGTTTTCCATGAATATTCTGGTGGGCACACTCACAACAAGTTAATTCCTGGAAACATGAATTACCAGAGGATGTGCAACAGAAAGCTAATCCCAGAACCCACGGGTAGCTGCTCTGCCCATTTGCTACCCCAGTTTTACTCTGTGGAGGGGTGGCACGAAAGGTACCCTGAGATCTCCTTTCATATCCATACAGTAAATTTTTGTTATCAGACCAAGAGGAGTACACACATTGCCTAGGGAGTTTCAAATCAAGAGAATTATCCCAGCAGATTTCAAGATGTTTCTGATTATGTCCAACTGGGTATTTGTCAAGTCCAGCAATATCTGCTACCCTGACATGCACCAGAAAAATCACCACCCATGAGAAGTGCCAAATGCTTCTCATGGACCTGGATCCCTTCCTAAATGGAAGTTGCCCTGTGTGTTTTCCTGCTGAGGCCGTGCTACTGAACAAAGCACACTCAAACTCCACCCTGGCTGAGCAACGACCCAGCAGCCCCTAACTTGGGCTTCTGTTCATTCCTCACCCAGTTCAGACCAGCCACCTGCCTTCCCTTAACCCCCCACCAAAT